>QNQO01003192.1:0-70306 GCA_003290165.1 Berberis thunbergii | reverse complement strand
AAATAGATAAGTCATAGGTGAGTCCTAATTTAGCAATTACTTAGATATTAGGAAGAGTCTGGTTAGGAATCTAGGAAGTAGAATTTCCTATAAAGTCTATCAATTGTAATCAGAAGTTTCATCAATCAAATAACTTTTCTAAACTTGGTGGCTGATCTCCAATCCAACGGATCAATAGGTGGTTCGATCTCCAATCAAAAGATCGATTATCTTAGCTTCCGGTATCGGATCCTATCATCTGGTATCAGAGCATCGATTCTGCCCTACCCATCCCTTCAAAAAAAAAAAAAAAAATTCCTTCCACCCAAACCTACACCATGACTGTCAAAGAACTCGAAGAACAGGTTGCTGCCATTAACTCCCAACTGGGAGCTATGACTTCACATATACACACCCCTTCTCCAAGATCACCAAACTCAATCACAAACAAATGCCCAGATATTGCAAACTCTTCATCGATATTGCAAACTCTTCAATCTCTTCAATCGCTGGGTCCTCCCAATCTGAAACCTTTCACCATCACAATCCGCCAGGTGACAATTTACAAGGTCGAACCCCTTCGCATTGACTTTCCTCGGTTTGATGGCGGCCGATCCCGAAGGTTGGGCTTTTCCAGGCCGAACAATTTTTTGAGCTCAACCAGGTTGCGGTCAATCAAAAAGTCACCTTGGCTGCCATCCACTTGAAGGGTGATGCCATTGCTTGGTACCGTTGGATCAGACAATCTATTGGCGACCTTTCTTGGGAACAATTCTCCAAGGTCATCTGTTCCCGATTTGGTTCCCGCAAACACATTGATCCATGCAGCTCCCTTTCGAAGTTGACTCAAACAGGCACGGTTCGGGAGTTTATCACGGCCTTTGAAAACCTCATCAACTTAGTTCCTGGTTTGCTCGAACCTCATCAAGTAAGTATGTTCCTTTCAGGCTTACGGGCTGATATCCAATCTGGTGTGCGCTTGCTTAAGCCTGCGAGTCTGACCCAGGCCTTTGAATTGGCTCTATGCCAAGAAGATGCTATCATTGCCACTGCAGTTTTTTCTTCATCTAAAGGGGCCTACCGCCAGCCTTCGCGTCCGGTGGTTCTTCCTCCTAATATTAAACCCCCTGCCCCTACGCCCGCCTTTCCTATTGGCGTGAAGCGCCTAACTTGGGCTGAACAACGCGAAAGGCGCGAAAAAGGGTTATGTTTCAATTGTGACGAAACTTTTAAACCAGGCCATCGCTGCGTTAGGCCGCAGCTGCTGCTACTGGACGCCGCCCTGGCTGAGTGCTCGCTGGATGACAGCGCCACTCTTGCTGATGACGACCCTTCCATGGAGATCTCCCTCCATGCTCTCATGGGCTCGATCAGGCCCGAAACAATGTGCGTCACTGGCACCTTGAAGAATCGGCGGATTTCAGTCCTCATCGACTCTGGTTCCACGCACAATTTTGAGAAACAATGCGGTATTCCCATTGAATTTGCCAAGGAATTTCGGGTCATGGTTGCTGATGGGGGCTATTTGTCAAGTCGTGGTTCTTGTCGGAATCTCGCAATGACCATTCAAGGCTTCGAACTATGCGCTGATTTCTCCCTGCTTGCTGTCTCAGGTTGCGATGTGGTGTTAGGTACTCAGTGGCTTCGCACATTGGGTCGCATTGTGTGGGACTTTAGCCAATTGGTCATGCAATTCACTGTCTCTGACCGTGTCTATACACTGGTAGGCAACAACTCTCCAATGGTTGTAGTTATGGACTGCGAGCAGATGTCTCGCGCATTGCGTCGCGAACAAAAGGGTATCCTCCTCCACATTAGGGCCCTTGACGTCCAGCCAGGACCGCTGGTCCATGCTACTTGTGCGCAGCTCGCAACGCAGGAGGAGACCCTGCCCAGGACGTGCAGAACAGGGAATCTGAACATGGTGCACCACGCCCAGTTCGCTGTCTCTCATCTTCTTTCCAGTTTCTCCGACGTCTTTGGCCTCCCTATGTCGCTTCCACCTACACGGGAACATGATCATCGCATTCCACTTCTGCCCGGCGCTGCCCCGGTTAATGTTCGGCCATACCGTTACCCCCATTTTCAAAAGGCTGAAATTGAGAAAATGGTTGACTAACTGCGGACTGCTGGTCTTATATGCCCAAGTCTAAGCCCGTTCTCTTCTCCGGTGCTACTCGTAAAAAAAAGGACGGCTCCTGGCGTATGTGTATTGACTATCGCGCACTCAATAAAATCACTGTCAAGGATCGTTTTCCTATTCCAGTCGTGGATGAGCTACTCGACGAATTAAATGGCGCGACCATCTTTTCTAAGCTCGACCTTCGCTCCGGCTATCATCAAATCCGAGTCCACGACGACGATATTTCCAAAACAGCGTTTCGTACTCACGATGGCCACTATGAGTTCTTGGTGATGCCGTTCGGCTTGTCCAATGCCCCGGCTACTTTTTAGAGTCTAATGAACGATCTCTTTCGCCCGTTTCTCCGCCGGTTTGTCTTGGTATTCTTCGACGATATTCTGATCTACAGTGCTAATCTTGATGATCACCTGCATCACTTGTCTGTGGTTCTTGGGCTCCTGCGAGCCAACAGTTTATACGTCAAGGAATCTAAGTGCTCATTTGCACAACCCTCCATTGCTTACCTTGGGCACATCATTTCAGCTGCGGGCGTCTCTGTTGATAACGACAAAATTAATTCTATAACAAATTGGCCACTGTCGTCTTCTATTAAAGATCTTCGCGGCTTCTTAGGCTTGACCGGATACTACCGCAAATTCGTTCGTGATTATGGACGAATCAGCGCCCCTTTGACTCAACTCCTTAAAAAGGATTTCTTTCAGTGGACTGCGGATGCCACTATGGCCTTTGACAGGTTGAAACAGGCGTTAACCACCACTCCCGTGCTCGCCTTACCGGACTTCTCTTTGCCATTTTGCATTGAAACCGACGCTTCTGGCCATGGCATCGGTGCCGTTCTTATGCAGCAAGGACGTCCCATTGCTTATTTCAGCAAGGCCCTTTCTGGCAAGCACTTAAGCCTATCGGTTTATGATAAAGAAATGCTGGCCATCATCGCCGCCGTTCACAAATGGCGTCCCTATCTCTTGGGCAGACATTTCACTATTTTTACTAATCATCGCAGTCTCAAGTATTTCCTGGAGCAGCGCCTGTCTTCTCTCGAACAACAAAAATGGGTTACCAAACTGTTGGGATATGATTATGAGATCGTCCACCGCTCTGGCTCTAGTAATCGGGTCGCTGATGCTCTTTCTCGCGTCCCCGACGCTGCCTCCTTGCTCGCCATTTCATCCCCGACCTTTGCTAGTCTTGCCGAAATCTGCCAAGAGTGTCATTCTGATCCAGCTCTGTGCAAGGTTATTTCTGCTTTGTCATAGGACCCTGCCGCACACACTCGTTACTCTTACGCGCAAGGGATTCTGCGCTATAAAGGCCGTATTGTCGTCTCGCCCTCCTCCCCATGGTGTGCTAAGCTCTTGTGCGAGTTCCATTCATCGCCAACCGGGGGCCATTCTGGTTTCTTGCGCACTTACAAACGGCTCCAAAATAGCTTTTATTGGCCAGGTATGAAGGGTGCGATCAAGGAGTTTATTGCCCATTGCGATGTTTGCCAACGCAACAAGGCGAAAGCCATCTCCCCTCCTGGCCTGCTTCATCCTCTGCCTATTCCTGATGATGTTTGGCTCGACATTTCCCTCGACTTCATTGATGGCCTGCCCGTTTCGCAAGGGAAGTCTGTGATCCTCGTGGTTGTGGATCACCTGTCCAAATATGCCCATTTCAGTGCCATTGCTCACCCATATACCGCTGCTTCTGTCGCCGTGACCTTTATCCGCGACATTGTTCGGCTTCATGGCATGCCAAGGTCGATTGTTAGTGATCGCGACCCTGTTTTCATTGGCAATTTCTGGGAATCATTTTTTGAACTGCAGGGAACACAATTGTGCAGCAGCTCCGCTTATCATCCTCAATCGGACAGGCAAACTGAGGTCACCAATCGCACGCTGGAATGTTATCTACGCTGCTTCGCTGGTCACCGCCCTTCCAGTTGGGTGCCATGCCTGCCGTGGGCTGAATGGTGGTATAATACAACCTACCATTCTGCCATTAAGATGACTCCTTTTCAGGCCGTTTATAGTCGACCGCCTCCCTCCATTTCAGCTTATGTCCCTGGTTCTACTGCGGTAAATGCTGTCGACATCTCACTCCGTGATCGTGATTGTACTCTTCGCATTTTAAAGGATAACTTGGTTGCTGCCCAGGCTAGGATGAAGCTTTTTGCTGATGGCAAACGTACGGAACGCCATTTTGAGCTTAACGATTGGGTTTTTTCTGCGTCTCCAGCCATACCGTCAGTCCTCTGCATCCTCTCAGCAGTTCTCCAAGCTCTCTCCTCGCTTTCATGGACCTTTTTGCATCATTGAACGAATCAATTCGGTGGCATATAAATTGGACCTTCCTGCCGGTTGCCGCATTCATCCGGTGTTTCATGTTTCAGCCTTAAAAAGCAGTTAGGCGTGGGTACTATCGTCTCACCCACTCTCCCTACTCATTCCGATGTTGCGGAGTGGATTCCGGAAAAATTACTGGACCGCGGCCTTATCAACCGTCATAATCAACCTGATACTCGTTGGCTTATCAAGTGGCAAGGTCACCCTATTGAGGAAGCCACTTGGGAAGACTATGAGGATATTCGCCGTCGGTTTCCTACTTTTCAGGCTTGAGGACAAGCCGTTTTTTCAAGAGGCGCGGGATGTTAGGAACCCAGTTCTAGTACGTTACTATGTTGGTAACAAGTCCTAATTCATAAGAAGTCTTGTTTAGGTAAGTCAGTAGGCAAGAGTCCTAATTTAGTTGAAATAGGTAAGTCAGTAGGTGAGTCCTAATTTAGCATTACTTAGATATTAGGAAGAGTCTGGTTAGGAATCTAGGAAGTAGAATTTCCTATAAAGTCTATCAATTGTAATCAGAAGTTTCATCAATCAAATAACTTTTCTAAACTTGGTGGTTGATCTCCAATCAACGGATCAATAGGTGGTTCGATCTCCAATCAAAAGATCGATTATCTTAGCTTCCGGTATCGGATCCTATCAGTTGAGGTTGTAAGGAGAATGGTGGTGGTGAAAATGGTGTACTTGCTGGTGTTGGCGATGTTGTGATTTGGGGGCTGGGCTTCTTGCTAGTCGAGAGACGAAGAGAGTTGCAGGGATGAAGAAGCGGGTCTCCCTATCTCCCTCGATCGATCTTCCTCTTTCCCTTAGTCTATTAAGAACCTTGCCCCTCTATCCTTTTGATGATCATAGTGCCATTGAAACAATGAATGTCCTGTTTAGGGTTACGTAAAAGAGGGCTTCGATCACAACCTTTGACTTGCTACGCCAAACCCGAGTTCCTTTTCTTGCATGTGCGAGATGCGTGCCAAATTTGGATGTGATACTACTCACGTGAGGGTATTTTGACATTTTGAATGTTGAGACTACATGGAACCAAATTTGGGTGTGATACTACTCAAAATGTGGTTTGTCTCAATTTCAATGCAAGAACTAATGGGTCTGGAAAGTAAATAACCCTATAGAAAACTACAGGGAACCAATACAATGAGCATGGATTCCAATATTTCCGATCTTTTGAGGGATAATGTCACGCCCCGATTTTTGATCAACCTAAATAAATAGATTGTCCAAAACCAAGACATGACATGAACACATAAAATGGTACAGTCATAAGGTGGAAAACAATTAATAAGTTTCCTCAATATTCTTCCTCTAAAGATGTGGTCCACAAAGAATAAATGAAAATTACAATAATCAATTCCCCAAATAAGTATCTAACAAAACTTAGCATTTATTTCCAAATCCTACATCTGATTATCTAGGAAATAATAATAAAGAACTAAAAAAAAAAAAAACGCGTCGACTCCTCAGCTATCGCCACGCAGCTATTATCCTTTCTTACGCACCAATTAACCCTGATAGTTCTCTGGGACTACGCTCATTAAGAACGTACCCAAATTTGTAAAAAAAAAATACAAAATCTGGGTCAGTATAATCATACTGGTGTGAGCAAACTTACAAATCAAACAATTTAAATATAAAAGTACAAACTGCAAATTTCACCTTGAGGAAGACAGGTAGTTCTCGTTCAAGATTTGAATGAGCTGTTAGTTTCTTCCCTCAAGGCCAACCTAGTACGAACTAAAATAATCTCTACACAATTTAATGACATGCTCAATTAAATGGTTTTATTTAATTATTTGTTTTTGATTTCTACTCCTTGGCTTCTTTTCCACAATCGCACTCTCCTCCTGTGCCGAACACACCTCACCCAAGTGTGCCTCCCTTGCCATCGAAGCCACTCGGAGCGTACATGACCCAAGTGGGGTGCCACCTCGAGTGTCATGTCATCTCACCCGAAGTTCGATCACTGACAAGCATTCTACATGTACAACCGAACTCACATGGAACGGTGCACTGATATGCAAGCAAGTCTGCATACCCATCATTCTATCACACGTATACAAGCAAGTCTGTATACAAAAATTTCTTTTTTTTCACATTTTTTTTTCGGAGTTGTGGAAAAAGAACATTTACCAAGTATTTTATTTGAGCCATTTATTTTTTTTCAAAGCAATTAACATCACATCACATCCCCCTACAATTACCACGGTTATATATATATACACCACTGTGTTTTGTGTTGACACAAAAATTTGCAAGAATAATCAACAGTATGGTGTTTGTGTCTTTTGCTTATGTAGCATGTCAAGTTTTCACAAGTACAACTCCATATCTCATAGATTTTCAACATGTGAATGTCATTAAAAAGTTATGAATGGGGGTTAATATTTTATTTTATTTATTTATTTATTATTATTTCGTATACCCATACTTATAATCCCTTTTGAAAACTACATGACAATCATTTACTGTTGACATGATGTTAATCAATAACTTAATAAATGTTGACCATCAATAACTTAATAACTTAATCACTGTTGTTCATTAATAACTATTGACATGACAAGTTAACTTAATATCTATTGACACCATGTCAATCACATGCTTGACAATCAATCAACAACTGCAAAATTTCATAAGGCATTTAAAGCAAAATGCAAATTGAGCAAATCGACGCTGCGATTGCAACTCAAGAAAAAGTTAACTGACATTGCAAATTTTTTTTTTTTATTGCGAATCAAGAAAAAGTGGAACTGACACCGTAAATCGAAAAGTGAAACTGACACTGTGATTTAATAAGGAAAAGTGAAAGCTGCGATTTTTTTTTTTATTGCGAATCAGGAAAAGTGAAAAGACCTTGTAAATAGAAAAGTGAAATCTGACACTGTAAATATCAATCAAATATAGAAAACTAAAAAATGTAGCCCATACACAGAAAATAGAAAACTGAAAACATGGAAGATAACCCCTCTCCCATCCTTTCTCTCTTTTCGATGTTACCTCATACACAATAAGCCTAATCAATCATAATACAAAAACTTAACAATGATAGAGTTGTACTCACTGATTTTTGGCAAGAATTTAAGGTTCCTCTTTTCAAGCTTCTCCCACTTTTCAACGCAGTTATTTATTTATTTTTATTTTTATTTTTTTTCCTTCTTCTTTTGTGTGTGTGTGCAAAGAGAAGAAAAATAAACTAGGGTTGTATCTTTAAAGGAAGAATTTAGGGTTTCTTTGGCTAAACACACCCACCCTTTATCTCTTACCCATCACTAGCCTAAACCTAAATTTGAAATTAAAAATTATAAGCTATTATTACTGGTAATTATTATTAATTAATAATTACTACTAATAAATATTATTAACTTCTAAAATAATGCAAGCATATTGGTAAGTGAATTTTGGCGGGTATTACAATATACACACCTTAAAAGAATCTCGTCCCGAGATTCGGTAGGAAAAGGGTTAGGCGAATAATTCTGGGTGCATACGCTTTACTTTGTCATCCAGCTCCCAGGTGACATCGTTCTCCTTTTCACTCCACTGAACTTTGACCAAGTTTACTTTCTTACGTCGTAGTTGTTTTACGTCACGATCAATTATCCTCACCGGCCCAACTGTATAGGTCAAATCCTCATTCAGTTCAATAGTTGTAGGTTGAACAATATGAGTTGGGTCTTTCACACATTTTCTCAGCATCGAGACATGAAAAACATCATGGATCATCGACAAACTGGGCGGCAACGCAAGCTTGTAAGCTAAGTGACCAACACATCCGACAATCTCGAATGGCCCAATATACCGCGGGCTCAACTTTCCTTTCTTGCCAAATCTCATCACACCTCGCATGGGAGACACCTTAAGGAAAACTAAATCACCAACCGCAAACACTACATTCTTGCGCTTTTGATCTGCATAGCTTTTCTGTCTACTCTGGGCAGTTTTTATCCTTCCCCGAATAATCTCAATCTTCCCTGCAGTCTCCCTAACAATCTCTGGTCCCAACAATACGGTATCACCTACCTCTGCCCAACAACTAGGAGATCTACAAGGCCTACCATACAAAGCCTCAAAGGGTGCCATACCAATGCTCGATTGGTAACTATTATTGTACGAGAACTTCACCAACGGTAAGTGATCCTCCCAACTACCACCAAAATCCATGATGCAAGCTCGCAACATATCCTCTAAAATCTGATTTACCCCGCTCAGTCTGCCCATCAGTCTGTGGATGGTACGCCGTGCTCATAGCCAAGGTAGTACCCATAGCACGTTGGAAACTTTCCCAAAATGCGGATGTAAACAATGGATCTCTATCTGAAACAATGGTAATAGGAACCCCATGCAACCTTACCACTTCTCGGATATACATAGCAGCTAACTTGTCAGTATTCCGAGATGCACCAATGGGGATAAAATGTGCGCACTTAGTCAAACGGTCAACAATAACCCAAATTGACTCATTACCCCTCCGAGATCTAGGTAAACCATCAACAAAATCCATCGAAATGTGTTCCCACTTCCACATGGGTATTTCTAGAGGCTGCAATAAACCAGACGGCCTCTGGTGTTCCGCTTTCACTTGCTGACAAGTGAAACAGTGAAGGACATATTCTCCAACATCTCGTTTCATGCCTTCCCACCAAAAACTCCTTCTCAAATCATGGTACATCTTCGTACCCCCTGGATGAATAGTAAATTTAGAACGATGAGCCTCGTCCATAATCTCCTTCTTTAATGCCGAAATATCTGGTACGCAAAGTCTACTATGAAATCGCAATCCTCCATCTATGTCATCGGACCAATCAGTAGGGCAGTCATCCAACGTATCAATTATCAAATCATTTATTTTGTTCATGAGAAACGGGTCAGTGTGCTGCATGGAAATGACCTGGGTAATCAAGGTAGGTTTCACTGTCAAACTACAAACATAAGCTCCTCTATTATGCGGAACAGTCAAAATGTCATGAGCTGCAATAACCTCGAGAATCTTCCACTCTTGCACCATAAGAGCGGTCAACACACTATGTTGCCTGCTAAGGGCATCCGCCACCACATTCCCTTTGCCTGGATGGTAAAGGATTTCAAAATCATAACTACTAATGAACTCCATCCACCTCTGTTGCCTCATGTTTAAATCCCGTTGTGAAAATAGGTACTTCAAGCTTTTGTGGTCAGTATATAACTCAAATTTCTCTCCATACAAATAATGCCTCCATATTTTTAAAGCAAAAACCACTGCTGCTAATTCCAAATCGTGCGTGGCATATCGCCTCTCATGTGGCTTTAACTGCCTAGAAGCGTATGAAACTACTTTCTGATCTTGCATCAAAACACATCCCAAACCTGTTCCGCTAGCATCTGTAAACACCACTAACTTCCCGCCATGCGTGGGAATGATTAAAATTGGAGCTGTAGTCAACCTTTGCTTCAACTCTTGAAATGCAGCCTCACAATCCTTAGTCCATACAAACTTGACATCCTTCGAGTCAGACTCGTCAAAGGTGCTGCAATCAACGAAAATTTCTCAATAAACCTCCTGTTATATCCAGCCAACCCTAAGAAACTCCGAATTTCACTTGCATTAGTGGGTTGTTTCCATTCCTTAACTGCTGCAACTTTGTCAGGATCGACCGCTATCCCTTCGCTAGAAATCACATGCCCAAGAAATTTTACCTCTTTCTCCCAAAAGTGACACTTACTAAATTTAGCATATAGTTTGTGATCTCTTAAAGTCTGCAACACTATTTTCAAATGCTCTCGATGGTTTTCCATGTTTCGAGAATATACCATAATATCATCAATGAAAATGACGACAAATTTATCAAGGTACGGACGAAAAATACGGTTCATCAAATCCATAAAGAAAGCAGGAGCATTGGTCAATCCAAATGGCATGACCGGAAATTCATATAACCCATACCGAGTCCGAAATGCCGTTAGAGGTATGCTCTGCTCTTCAACACCCATCTGATGGTATCCAGTCCTCAAATCCAACTGCGAAAATACAACCGCCCCTTTCAACTGATCTAACAAGTCATCTATCCGCGGAAGAGGGTACTTATTTTTTATTGTCACCTTATTTAGTTCTCTATAGTCGACACACATCCTCAAAGTACCATCCTTCTTAGAAAAAAAAATAGCAGGCGCACCCCATGGAGAATTACTTGGTCGTATAAACCTAAATATACACACCTTAAAGGATTAACCATATAGTTACTCACAAATAAGCACATATATATATATATATAATTATTATAAAAGCATACGAGAAAAGAAAAAAAATTTCTTACCCCTTCTGGAGTAATTCCTCCAGTTGGACTTTCATCTCATCCAACTGCTTAGGAGCCAATCGGTATGCAGCTTTCGAAATCGGTGCTGCCCCTGGCAACAAGTCAATTCGAAATTCGACTTCTCTCTTAGGTGGTAAACCAGGAATCTCTTGGAATACATCTACATAATCCTTCACCACCTCAACCACGCTAATATCTTTCTCTGGTATATCCATAGAGTATAGAGTGCTCGTCATTGTGGAGTCCCCACAAGGTTCACAAACATGACTAACTCGCGGCAACATTGGTGTATCTATCAAAATGGTTCTCGCGGCACAATCTATAGTAACATAGTTTTTACCCAACCAATCCATCCCAAGGATAACATGAAAATTCTCAAAATTCATAACTATCAAATCCGAAACAAGTTTTCGACCTATTAAAGAGATCTCAAAGTTTCTACATTGCTCAAATAATGTGACAGTGCCTCCTATGGGTGTCTCAACACATAAAGGTTTGATAAGTGGCATAGTTTTAAGATTTTCTTTTTCTACCATTCGCCGAGAAATAAAAGAATGAGAAGCACCAGAATCAAATAATACTCGCAAGGGAAACTGAGTGGTGATGGTACCTTCAACATTCTCTTGCCCTGGTATAACCGCAAATGCACGTGCTGGAGCTGGTGGGGCCTGCCTACCCTGTGGAGCGCCTTGCCAACTGGGACACTCACGAATGAGATGCCCTGGTCGGTTACACTTGTAGCATAACTTACCAGTGGGAGCCTGCCCTCGTGGTGCTGTAGGTACCTGAGGTCGAGGTTGCTGATATGGGCCTTGTGGGTCCTGATTCTGAAATGTCGGTCTCTGCCACTGCTGCCCTTGGGGCCTGTAGCCACCCTGCGGCCTAAAACCTCCCTGGGGTCTCTGCTGGAACTGACCTCCAGATTGGGACCTCGGCTGATACTGAAATCCAGATCCTCGCTGATTTTGATCATAAGGCTTATACCTGTTCTGATCTCGGTTCCCAGATGAACGCGAGTTTCTAGACGACTCACCTCCCCTGCTCTTCTCTCTAGCCTCTCGAAAAGCAGTGTCTTGCTCTTCAAACTTGAGAGCTAAGTCTAAAACTCTGTCAAAGGGTTCTTTATCAAAGTGTAAAAGTGACTTTGACAAATAATGACCCAAACCCTTGATAAACTTCTGATTCTTCTTGGCAGGGGTATCAACCAAGTACGGAGCATACCGAGTCAACTCGTTGAATTTTGTCACATACAGGGTCACTGACTTTGTACCTTGCGTCAAACTAAAGGACTCTGCAGCTAGCTGAGACTTCACAGCTTCAGGTACAAACTGACAGTCAAATTTGGCCTTGAAAGTCTCCCAAGTCATAACAGTCGTATCCATGCTCTCCTCCACAGAATCCCACCAATACCTGGCATTACCATCCAAGTTATGAGCAGCTAATTCTTGTTTCTGTACCTCAGTCATCTGCATCCGATTGAATATGGTTTCACACTTGCGAATCCACTTCTCAGCTGCAATAGGGCCAGTCTCTCCATTAAACCTCTGACCGCCTAAGTTCCCAAATTCCTTATTTCTCCTGGCAAACGGGTCACCATGACTATCCTGATGGTTGTTCTGCACAACCTGCAA
Organism: Berberis thunbergii; assembly: GCA_003290165.1. Lineage (NCBI taxonomy): Eukaryota > Viridiplantae > Streptophyta > Magnoliopsida > Ranunculales > Berberidaceae > Berberis > Berberis thunbergii. Next base: position 57,924 of record QNQO01003192.1, on the reverse strand, counting down.
AAGTTGCGTCAACATGGCTCCCACGTCTACCTGAACCAAGTTAGGAACCCCTCCCTGATCATTGGAACCATTTGGGCCACTAGCTTTATTCCGCCCGTTATCACTATTCTGTCCATTGGCCCCATTTGATCGAGTGTTCGCCATTACCTTCAAGCGAAAATAAATAACCGTTAATACTTAATACTCCAAACGTTCATAATCCCATTTCCACACTTCCGAGGATCACCTAGACCTACCCTAGATCTAGGCTAACCAAATGCTCTGATACCAAAAATGTCACGCCCCGATTTTTTATCAACCTAAATAAATAGATTGTCCAAAACCAAGACATGGCATGAACACATAAAATGGTACAGTCATAAGGTGGAAAACAACTAATAAGTTTCCTCAATATTCTTCCTCTAAAGATGTGGTCCACAAAGAATAAATGAAAATTACAATAATCAATTCCCCAAATAAGTATCTAACAAAACTTAGCATTTATTTCCAAATCCTACATCTGATTACCTAGGAAATAATAATAAAGAACTAGAAAAAAAAAACGCGTCGACTCCTCAGCTATCGCCACGCAGCTATTATCCTTCCTTACGCACCAATTAACCCTGATAGTTCTCTGGGACTACGCTCATTAAGAACGTACCCAAATTTGTAAAAAAAAATACAAAATCTGGGTCAGTATAATCATACTGGTGTGAGCAAACTTACAAATCAAACAATTTAAATATAAAAGTACAAACTGCAAATTTCACCTTGAGGAAGACAGGTAGTTTTCGTTCAAGATTTGAATGAGCTGTTAGTTTCTTCCCTCAAGGCCAACCTAGTACGAACTAAAATAATCTCTACACAATTTAATGACATGCTCAATTAAATGGTTTTATTTAATTATTTGTTTTTGATTTCTACTCCTTGGCTTCTTTTTCCACAATCACACTCTCCTCCTGTGCCGAACACACCTCACCCAAGTGTGCCTCCATTGCCATCGAAGCCACTCGGAGCGTACATGACCCAAGTGGGGTGCCACCTCGAGTGTCATGTCATCTCACCCGAAGTTCGATCACCGACAAGCATTCTACACGTACAACCGAACTCACATGGAACGGTGCACTGATATGCAAGCAAGTCTGCATACCCATCATTCTATCACACGTATACAAGCAAGTCTGTATACAAAAAATTTCTTTTTTTTTTCGGAGTTGTGGAAAAAGAACATTTACCAAGTATTTTATTTGAGCCATTTATTTTTTTTCAAAGCAATTAACATCACATCACATCCCCCTACAATTACCACGGTTATATATATATACACCACTGTGTTTTGTGTTGACACAAAAATTTGCAAGAATAATCAACAGTATGGTGTTTGTGTCTTTTGCTTATGTAGCATGTCAAGTTTTCACAAGTACAACTCCATATCTCATAGATTTTCAACATGTGAATGTCATTAAAAAGTTATGAATGGGGGTTAATATTTTATTTTATTTATTTATTTATTATTATTTCGTATACCCATACTTATAATCCCTTTTGAAAACTACATGACAATCATTTACTGTTGACATGATGTTAATCAATAACTTAATAAATGTTGACCATCAATAACTTAATAACTTAATCACTGTTGTTCATTAATAACTATTGACATGACAAGTTAACTTAATATCTATTGACACCATGTCAATCACATGCTTGACAATCAATCAACAACTGCAAAATTTCATAAGGCATTTAAAGCAAAATGCAAATTGAGCAAATCGACGCTGCGATTGCAACTCAAGAAAAAGTTAACTGACATTGCAATTTTTTTTTTATTGCGAATCAAGAAAAAGTGGAACTGACACCGTAAATCGAAAAGTGAAACTGACACTGTGATTTAATAAGGAAAAGTGAAAGCTGCGATTTTTTTTTTTATTGCGAATCAGGAAAAGTGAAAAGACCTTGTAAATAGAAAAGTGAAATCTGACACTGTAAATATCAATCAAATACAGAAAACTAAAAAATGTAGCCCATACACAGAAAATAGAAAACTGAAAACATGGAAGATAACCCCTCTCCCATCCTTTCTCTCTTTTCGATGTTACCTCATACACAATAAGCCTAATCAATCATAATACAAAAACTTAACAATGATAGAGTTGTACTCACTGATTTTTGGCGAGAATTTAAGGTTCCTCTTTTCAAGCTTCTCCCACTTTTCAACGCAGTTATTTATTTATTTTTATTTTTTTTCCTTCTTCTTTTGTGTGTGTGTGCAAAGAGAAGAAAAATAAACTAGGGTTGTATCTTTAAAGGAAGAATTTAGGGTTTCTTTGGCTAAACACACCCACCCTTTATCTCTTACCCACCACTAGTCTAAACCTAAATTTGAAATTAAAAATTATAAACTATTATTACTGGTAATTATTATTAATTAATAATTACTACTAATAAATATTATTAACTTCTAAAATAATGCAAGCATATTGGTAAGTGAATTTTGGCGGGTATTACAGATAAGTTTTGGCTCATATATTTTTTAATATATGTTGTTAGCTAGAACATGTATGCAAAAAACATAGTCGGAGTGATTATAAAACTTGGTCGCCTGACTTTCCAACGTAATACTTTTGAAGACATTTTCATCATATCAAAAATATTTAAAAGGAAAAAATAATATGTGCACGTACAAATCATCAACATGTGTAAATTCCTAAATCAACGTTCTAATTCTTGTGGTAAATGAAGAATGTAGTTTGTTAATTTTATTGCAGAGATTTGATTGATTTTACAAAAGTAAAAAACAAAGTTGCTACGTGTATCCGACTGTTTGATTCGATATTCCATTTTTATTTTTGAGATTTTTTTTAAAAAAATTGCTAGGTGTACCCAACCATATTTTATTGACCCTAAAACAACTCTAATTAATTACCAAGAGAAGAAGAGTACTCAAGTTGTTGATTGAGGACTTTGTAGAAATGATTCCAATTTCCAATAATAAACTTTTGGATGCAGATGTTTTTGGGTTTTAAATACCATTTTTTGAATTTATTATAATGGTTGCAATAATTTTTAAATTGATACATTCACTTAAATATTTATTTATTTTTAATACATATTGATGAACACATTGTACCCTTTTGCATTTTAGATTAGATGCATAGAGAAGAAAAAATTTGTTTGCAGTGTGGTTTAGAAGTGTTTTAAGACGTATTTCTTATTCCTATTATACAACTTATCATAATGTTTACTATTTATTATAGAACTTGTGACGACGGTTAGTGTATCTTTGATGTTAGTATGTAATTTTGAAAATTAATAATTTGTGATTAAAGTTTAGTTTTATCAATACATTTACTTTTATTTTCTAGTCAAGAACAAATTAATGTTTATAAACGAGAAAATTTAACCACCAAATGATTTTTATGATAAAAAATGGTAAGTCGGTGTTACATATTTTAGGTTGGTGAAATAAAATTGAAATATCTCAAAATATCAATGCAATAAAGAAATGATACAACCGAGTTAAATAGTCGAGTACATGTGACAACTCTCGTAAAAAACTAAAATAAAAAAAAATAAAAAAAACTTGTTAGAAACAATTTTGGAAGGAGTCCTTCTAGGAAGCGAGGGAGCGAGAGAGGGATAGATGTAACCACTCATCCTCCTCGGGATAAACACATTGCATTAGAGATGCGCACGGGCGCTCATCGCTAGGAGGATGGGTGGCCCTCGCTCCCTTTCCGTTGACCCCTAGAATTTTCCTTTTGGCCGAAATCTTCAATACTACCATGTACGTATATTCCCCTGCTTGGAAAAGTGTTCAACTCTTCCTCTTTCAAGATCCCATATAAAAGTGTGAAAAATTCTAGGGGTCGAGGGAGGGGTCGAGGGAAAGGGAGCGAGGGATGGGTGTAAGCCACCCATCTGCCTCGAGATGAGCGCTATCGTGAATCTCGAATCTGATGCACTTATCTCGAGACGCCCCTTTACCTCGCTCCCTCCCTCGCTCTGTAGCAAAGCTCTTAAAATAGAGGATGTGGTTGGACTGACGAAAAAATATAAGACCCATAAATTTAGCTTTTGATTAAAATGAAGATGATTCATCTCCATTTTAATTTTTACCCTTGGAGATGCTCTATTATACCATTTTTTTGAATTTAGCCCAATTTTTTAGATATTGAGATTTAGAAACCGATATTTGATGACTATGGGAGGCAAATTGAACAAATTTATTTTGCAAAGAATCTCTCACCATTTACTAGGGAAAAAAATATTTTTGAATAAAACAAAAAAGAGAAAATATTTACCTATTTAATGAATGTATGTTTCCTTATTACTATTTAATGTGTAACCACCAATCCCGATCAAAGACTCGTCACTTTTGTCTTGTTCCCCTTTTCTAAACCAGAAATTCTAGGCAGTCTGGGTTTTGCTGTCTGATTTTGCCCCCTTCTTTAAAACATTTTCCAAAAAAATATTTAAAGATTGAGGGGGGGAGGGGTAAAAATGTAAAATTTGCCCCTAGGCAGCAAATCATGTTGCCTAGCATTGCTCTTTCTAAACATTGTTACAGATCAATTCAATTATTTTCGATTTCTGAAAAATCGCAAACGGAACCGATGTAAACAGTTTTGATATTTTTCAGCTGGTTGTAAAAACTAACCGAACCAAACCGGTCGGTTTCGATTTTTTAAACGACCCCCTAATCTCTTCGCTTCCGGCTCCGACTAGTGAAATTGACTTGGAAAGAACGACTAGAAACAAGACAAGACAGGCCTGACCAAATTTTCAACCCACCCTTTACTTGCCCGTAGTTTCAGTCAGACTCTCCACTTTCCTTCTCACCATCAAAGACAAAGAGTAACACCCCCACTCAAATCAATCCAGATTGTTAGAAGATGGCAAATTACTCTGCTCCAATGCCTGCGATTGGCTTGTACATTGCAGCAGCCTCGTTCGTATGTTTTCTCTTCCTGGTTTTTGATACATGCTCTGGATTTCGTAATAGAAACCCATGGCTTCCTTGTCGATTTTTCTCACTCAACTCACTTACGACCAATTATCTAAGCTCATTGGTACAACCATGATTTGCATTTCCATGGCCTTCTTTTTTCCCTTCCATTGTCGCCATGTCAAAATGAGTACGCGCATGATCTTCTGTTTCATTGTTGAACACACTCTAATCTTATTTTTCATTGTCGCCATGCCATATTTTAGGTGGTGTGGTGGTTGTCTCAGATTGTTACTGTTTATAAGGAATGTGGCACCAGAGAAATGTAAGGAGGAGAGAGAAAGATGGACGAAAGTGATGAAAATGAAGTCTCCGACACCATTTTCTAGTTACATTCAAAGATTCTATGAAACTCACAAATCTCTTCTCCCTGATCAATACAGAGTATCTTATCTTTCACTTGTAATCCTGAACCAAAAGGCTGCCAACAAACTAGAAAGACAAGTAGCAAGATCTTTAGTGTGTGCATTTGATGAAGTCTTCGAAATAATTTATTTTATTGACAAGAAAATGAGTACCTCCATCTTCGATAAAGAAGAGAAAAAGGTGGCCAAAGTATTGTGGACGAAAATCTGGGATCTCAAGAATCTACAGGACTATGATTCATGGGAACCGATCTTCAAACCAGACGATGATGATTTTGTTAGCCAGGAAAAAGCAGCTGTTGAAAGATTATTTGATGACTCCAATAATAATATACAACAATTATTTGTTGATATGATATGTAGTTTTTTTGCCAAACTTCCTCGGGCTATACTCAAGGATGTCGCAGAAAATCAACTTGGAGGTCATGAAGAAAGAATACAACGTGCCATTCAATATACCTTGTGGAGTTTGAAAAGTTGGATGGCATAATTCAATGGGAGTTCCCGAGTGAAACAAATATCACTAACTTGATAACTCCTCAATCACAAGTTTCATCAAGTGTTGCAACAGTTCATCAGTCACTCGAGCTGCCAATCCCTTATCAGCTGATGGAACAACATGAGATGATTTTAGAGGTACAAAGTGTTCATGATGCATCCAGCGAAATTGAAGAAATTGGATGATCGATATAAATAATTGCAAAAGCAAAGCCAATGTTAAAATTTTCATTTCCATTTTCATGATGTTATGAAACTATATTTTTCACTAATTCTTTGAAAAGAAATGATGCGATTTCTTTTATACCAGATTCGAATCCTGAATTTCTAATACCATCCAACACAAGTCAACTGAGCTAGTACCTCATTGGCAATGGTACAAATTTGGATTCATGAATAATTTGTTAAGTTACATCTTGATTCAACAAACACTACTTGAGCTACACATCAAAACGAGATGTGATTTCCCATGAACTATATGTTTTTGTTACCCAAATTTAGTCTTTCGTTTTGTTGTAGAAATCTTTATAGCAGGAGTAATTTATTTTGCTATTAAATATGGATGTGGTATGATTTAAGGGTGTTATCGAAATGATTATGAAATAAAACTATTATGATATGGATTGGGGTGGAAACCCAAACCATCTTTTGTTTCAGCCTGGAGATGATAGAAACATACAAGGTGTCTCTCAAGACCTTATTAAACGTGAAAAGTGTGTTGGACATTATGAATCAATCACTTTGCTACTAGTGACAATTTAAGAAAAATAATTCAATTTTTTTTATTCTTTTTATCTTTAAAGAGAGTAGTGCTAGAGACCTCACTTGATTGACTTAATTTATTAAACTATGTCATCAAAATGTATGTCGAATGGTATCACAAGTCTAGGGTTCTTGTTGAAGACATTTAATGATTCTGAAATTCAGTAAAAACCCCACTTGTCTAAAAAAAGAAAAATGCAATGACTACTTCACACCACCAAAAGTGCTTTCTCACACCACCATTGATATTCTTTTTCCTTACTTACACCACCAATAAATATGCATAACCAACAGAGAAACCCAAACTCAAAAAGAAAAAAGCAAAATAGGGTAACTTTTGACCAATTTAAACCATTAATTTAGATTGATTCTCAAACTCATCAAAACACGAAAATTTTAGTATTCTGAGTTACTAATAAACACAACTTAAATCACTTGAATTTTTTTTGAAATGAGCAAGTTATGGTCATTTTACTAAAGTCGCGCAAATTTGTCTTGCAATGAAAATGAGATAGTGTTCCTGACTTTCGGCCAACTTATGTGCTCGATAGAGACCGATTCTCAAGTTGGTTAAAACACAAAATTTTTATTACTCTGAGTTATCTTATAAACACAACTTGAATCACTTGAAAATATTTTGAAATGAGAAAGTTATGGTCATTTTACTAAAGTCGCGCAAATTTGTCTCGCAATGAAAACGTGATAGTGTTTATGAATTTTGGCAAACTTATGTACTCGATCGAGACCGATTCTCAAGTTGATTAAAACACAAAAATTGTAGTCCTCTTACTTATCTAATAAACATGACTTGAATCACTTAAAAATGTTTTGAAATGAGCAAGTTATGATCATTTTATTAAAGTCTCGCAAATTTGTCTCGCAATGAAAACGAAATTGTGTCTCTAACTTTTGGCCAACTAATGTGCTCAATCGAGACAAATTCTCAAGTTGATCAAAACACAAAAGTTGTAGTACTCTGAGTATCTAATAAACACAACTTGAATCACTCAAAAATATTTTGAAATGAGTAAGTTATGATCATTTTACTAAAGTCGCGCAAATCTGTTCGAAAAAATTTACTGAAATTTTCTGTTCGCCCAGGGCAAGATTTTTACTTAGGCTAGGGAACCATGTTTTGCAACCATGATGATATGGCATTATCAGAGGAGGTTTTTTACAACCGATACACAAACTTTTTGGAGAAAAAAAACAAATACAAGTAGGAGAATGAGATTAAAAAAAAAATTAATAACTACCGCAGTTATTACGGTCCTTATGGATACAATGTATTATTTTTTCTTTAATAACCATGAAAGTTCTGCAAAAACGTTCAGTACCAGTAACTAAATGTACTGGTATTATACTAAATGTACTCAACTGAAAAACTAGATTTAAATTAACACCAAGCAAAGATTACAAACCAATATAATAAATTAGCAGGGACGGCAACTTTCAACAATTAACAAGCAGGGATTCATTATTTGTCTCGAAATTCGAACTAGGATCAAATTATACAATTGAATAGATTTGTCATCTAGCTCAGGACCTGAGGTGCTGCACTACTAATAGAAATCCATTTCATCAGACTGAATTTTTTTGAATTTTCATTATCTGCAATCGAGTGATGATCACTCTAGAGCTTTCCGCTTCTTTATTCCTATCAAGAAATGCTATAACAATGTCGGGAGAGTTGCAGAGAGGGAAACCCATCTTATGAAAACCACTCACAACTATTGCCTCTAAATAGCTAAAAGAGTGAAATTGCAATAATGAAGTTGGGCAGTGAACAAATCTTCTGACACCCTCAGGTACGCATTCTCAGGTGATGAGTTGTCTAGACCAATATCTCTATATGATTCATGTGATGAGCATGTACCACCTGATATATCCATCGTCTCATCTACTTGCATCATATTCTCATTTACTAAGGCTACTTTCACCAATCCCTTGTGTTGTAGTGAGGATTTCAGTTTTCACCATCCTGTTGTGAAAATTATTCAATCATCTGATTTGGAACCAGACATAGGATGTTCCCTTTTTGGAGCACGCAAGGATCATCTGTTGTGTATGACTACTGGTCACTTTTGGAATGTCCTAGTGTATTTGGTGCCCCATGTGATTGCTATATTTTGGTGGATTGATCCTCAACTGTTCAGGTTGTTGATATACGACCTTGGACTAAGTTTTTGTCATATTCTTCCTCTACATTTTGTTGATACACCATTTTTTTAGGAAGAATATTTGTCGGGCTGATGACGGTAAACCAAGCGCTCCTAGGAGGCAGCCTAGCTTTAGTTGTGTGTCTTTGCTGTTAGTCTGGATTGATTTTCGAGTACCCTATTTAGTTGTGTTTCACTCATACTCGTTAGCTCCGTAACAGTTTTGACTTCCACCTTCTTTTTTGTTTTTTTTGTTTTCTTTGTTAGTGTCGAGTCTGCATTTTATCGATTTCTAATGAAAACTTCATGATTCTTATGTTTTTGAGCCTCATTGATGGATGACTTCTTGGAAATTGGTAAAATCTTCACCGCAGTAATGCTGTTCTAACCTCCTCTCATGTACTTACTTCATTCATTTGTCAGAATTATTTTGTTAAACATTGAGGACAATGTTTGGATTAGGTTTGGGGGTAGGGTTCATGAGTTGTCGGTGAACTTTTCATTTTTTCGTAGTGTTTTCTTTTCTTATTCTTAAAAAAATAAAAAATAAATAAATAAATAAAAATAAAAATTGGTCTTTTGAGAAAATGGATTTTAAATGTTTTATACTCAAGAAAATGCAAGTCAACTTGACATATTGGTATATTGATAAAAACTGAAAGTTTAGTATGATCCTTAAGCTAGATCTGGTTCATAAGATTTTTCAACTCGATTATCTTTGCACCATGAGCCATGTTAGCATAACTTGAAGTTGATGAGTGAAATATATACTAGAAAACCTTAGATTAATAGTGGAGACTTAACCCTGAAAGCTTTGAGCCTTTCTATTTTTCTGAGGGTTATACATAAGCTCTGATTTTTCTTGAGTCCGTATTATCTCGTTGATGATCTCATTATTCTAATTTTTATGATCAATTGCTTTGGGAATGACATAAAAATTGAATTATTACACTAGAACTTCTTGGCTTATTCAATTGAGATGTCATAATACTGACCCGAACTTAGGAAATGATCTAGGCATTTTTTTCTTTAGACCATTAACTAGCCTAACTTACCCATAACATTAACTTTTTGTAGCCTTTTGAGCCATAGATTAACCTTTTATTTGTTAACCCATTAACCTTTACTCAATTTTTCTGGGAATGTGTACGGATGAATATACTTGGTGTAAAAAGGGCATGAAAGAGCAAAATATGAGATATTTCATAAATCCTCTATGGAAGAAAGAAAAAGAAAGAAATAAAGAAAAAAGAAAGAAAGAAAGAAAAAGAAATAAATTAAAGAAGAAGAAGAATGTGAATAAGGATAAAGATGTGAGAATGAAGAACAAAATTGATGGTGCGCAACATTGATTTATTCTTGACAGCCCTAATTGTTCGCATAATGGGTGTATACATTCCTAGAAATTTTTTAGAATCCTTTGACATTCCTTATTAACTATTAACCAAGCCCCATTACAACCCAACAAAGTCCTAGTTGATCTTAGGTAAATGTTGGTTTCGTAGATGTGGAGATTTAATAACCAAGACCTATGGTGTTTGATTCAACATTCCCAAAAGTAATTGATATTCCTGTCCATGAGATCATGTTCATTCCATTCTTGAAAGGTCCGTTCTTCATATTACTATATGTGAGATGATTGTTTTCCATCATTTACTCTTTTCCTCACATATAAACTGAGTGAAATACCAAATCTCTGAGTGCTTTATTGTGAGTGACATGAGAGGTTTGCAGTCAAAACAAACTTTCTACAGGAGATTTAGTCATTGTTTTACTCTGAAATGAAAAGTTATGATGATAGTGCTATCCACACACATACATTGAGTTGACGATGATTATGAATTTTTTTCTAACCTTTGGAGAATATTAAATTATTTGGAGATTTGTTGATACACTAAAATGACACTGTTGGTTTCCTGCATTTCTTGAAGTTTTAAAATGAACACTGTTTGACCAAGTTTTGTTGAGTCAGTAATGTTTGTGGGTAACATTTCTGGAAACCCTCACGAGACTATAACTCGTCCACTAGAGGTAATCTAGGGGTTTAAAGCCTTGTTGCACGTTTAAGGTAAGTGCAACCGATGATTCCTGCGAAAGTGAGTTAGAATTTTCCTTTTTTTATTGTTTTGCTCGAGGACTAGCAAAATATAGGTTTGGGGGTATTTGATAGTCACATAATTATTACATAATATACCCCTTAATTTATACATGTTAGTGTTTCGATTATTATATTTTATAATAATTATTTCGTTTTTATCTCTTTTCAGGAATTTGCGCTTAAATGATCAAATCATATTAAGGCGACTATGTAAGGAATTGCACTTGGTGGTGGTACAAAGTAGAGAGAGAAACCCTAACCAAAACCTAAACTTAAACCCAATTCACACCCTAAACCCAAACCCAAACCCAAACCCAAACCTAAACCAACTCATACCCTAAAACCAAACCCAAACCCAAACCTAATCCTTATTCTCTATAAATAGAATACGATAGGGAATGAGAAGGGGGAGGGAGGAAGAGAAGGGAACAGATTGGAAGTGGAGATCAAACCCTCTTCCTCCTCTCAAGGTGATTCCCACCACAGCCACCACCGTCACCACCGTGAAACAGGGGTGTGACAACCCTGTTTCACGTCAACTTTTCCATCGCCACCACTCACCACTCACTGGTCCTCTCCACTGTCCACACTGTCACCTCACCACCACCTCCGCCGAACAGCTCAACAGGTCACGAACCACCACGAACCAGCCGCGACAGACTGCCTACCTCACCGTGGAACAGAGCCGTACCACGACTCTGTTTCATCTTGCAACAAAGCATTTTCTTCCCTTCTTTCGGCCTCAAATCGTCTCGAGTTCCTTCTCTCACAACCACCTCGCGACCAGGCCAATCATCACCGCCACCACCTCGCGACAGAGCTCGCATACGAGCAGAAACAGTCGCAAAAACAGGGAGTTTCCTCTCCCTGTTTCTTTGCTGAATTTGCAATTTTAATTGGGTTTTCTTCACTCTATCTCATCTTTTGCAGGTACTAGAGTCGAATTGGAGACGAAGGAAGCCGCGAGGAGCGAGAACCAGGCCGTAACAGCGACGGTTCTCGCTGGAGAAGACGATCGGCGCTGTAGCGCACTGTAGCAGGGCGGGAATTGGTTTTATTTCGGTTGTCTGGCTATTCACACCCCAGCTATCTGTAAGAGCCACCACAGAGTGCTTTTGGCCAGTTTTCTCGGGATTCGCGTCAGTGCAGAGATGAGTTGCGGCATACCACATCACGAGGAGATGACTACCACTACCATGGATAGCTAAACCCTTCGCCAAGGCTACGATGAAACCACAGGATTTCCTAGAGTTTGTGTATTTAAATTTATTATTTTCTTTATGCTTGAACGTTAAACATATTTGATTTATGATTTTTAATAAATTGCTTTCACCGATTATATCCTGATTAATTGTCTAGACTAGTCGGTAGTTAGAAGTACCCTTTGTTGAAATTCAAAAGCCTGATTTAATCAATTAATCCGAATCTGTGATTGTGTGTGTCGTAAGAAGACACACAATGCTAGGGATTAGGATTAGTTAAAATAAATCTGTGATTGTGTGTGCCGTAAGAAGACACGCAATTCTAGGGATTTATACCTATGCTTAAATCAATTGTGAACTTAGATTAATCTTTAGGTTAGTCATGTTAAATCTTGAAAACAGTATTTTTGATCACACAAATCTCAAAGAACCTGTGGTGGATTCAATGCCTTGGTTTCTCTTCTTATATTCTTTAAAACTTTTTATTTTGTTTTTAATTTGATTTTTACTTAGATATTTTAATTGCTGTAACCCCATTTCCTATAAATTAGTTTAATTAAATTCTAAAATTCAATTGCATCCACCTTCTTCGTGGGATCGACCCGTACTTGCCGTTGTCTACCAGTTAGGCACCGTGCACTTGCGGTTATTACAAGTGGGTTAAATTAACCTGTTAATTTAGGTTACTTAAAATCCTCATCAGCTGCCAACAAACTAGAAAGACAAGTAGCAAGATCTTTAGTATGTGCATTTGATGAAGTCTTCAAAATAATTTATTTTATCGACAAGAAAATGAGTACCTCCATCCAGGCACGGATCTACGAGGGGGCGAGTGCCCCCACTGACTTTTGAGAATTTTTTTATTTTTTTTATAATTTATTTGTCCTCCAATTAGTTTTTTTATGTGCCCCTCTATTCTCACTTTTCACTTTAACCAGGACTTTATCCTTCAAATCACATATCAAATTCAAACGAGTTATTCTAGACAGCTCGGGTAGACAGCCTGGGGGGGCCAAAATACAAATTTGCCCCCCCCCCCTCTTTAAACAACTTTTTGGAGAAGGTATTTAAAGATGGGGGGCAAACTTGTATTTTGGGCCCCCCAGGCAGCCTCTCCCAGGCTGTCTAGAATTTGGGAATTCAAACTATACTTTTAGAGTTAGAGATAGAGGTTAAATATCTCAAATCTCTCAAAGAACATAAATTCTAGCGAGTCTTCCCTGCCTGGGGGGGGGGGCGAAAATACATTTTTGCCCCCCCTCTTTAAGCACATACTCCAAAAAGATGTTTTAAAGAGGGAGCAAAAATGTATTTTCGCCTCCCAGGCAGGAAAATCAGGCTGATTTCCCAGACCAGCTAGAAATGCTTCTCAAAGAAATCAAAATTCACAGTTTCTTCTTCACACTCCATCGATTGGATAAGATGAGGGAAACCCCTATATTTCATCATCTTCAAAGATCTATAACTATTGAGTTATTTGAGCTCATCTTCACAAGATCCAGTAGGATCCAAACCACCTTATTCTTCTTCTTCTAGGTACCAGGTGCCTTCATTAATCATTGTGTTGGTCATCTCCACAAAAAAAATCGTAAGCAACTCAATCTCTTCCTCATTTTCTTCATGTAGTAGTAATCAATGATTCAAACTCTTCTCTTCTGTTGTGTTTCTATAAGTAGTAATCATCTTCAATGATTGTCTTTGTTGTACTCCCTTTTTTGCTATACTAGTAATCAATGAATATAGTAGTAATTCTACAGGGCCTGGATCCCCCTGCTTGGTTTGCTGCCTGGGGGGCAAAAATACATTTTGGCCCCCTCTTTAAACACCTTTTCCAAAAAGGTTGTTAAATAGGGGGGCAAAAGTGTATTTTTGCCTCCTCAGACAGCAACCTCGTTGGTTTTTGTAGGCCTGGAAGAATTTCAGATTTAAAAAAAAATTTATGTTAAAGTAACTAATTTTTATATTATATTTAATTAATTATGACATCACTCCGCCCCCCCCCCCCTCGACAAAAATCTTGGCTCCGTCACTGCCTCCATCTTCAATAAAGAAGAGAAAAAGGTGGCCAAAGTATTGTGGACGAAAATCTGGGATCTCAAGAATCTACAGGACTATGATTCATGGGAACCGCTCTTCAAACCAGACGATGATGATTTTGTTAGCCAGGAAAAAGCAGTTGTTGAAAGATTATTTGATGACTCCAATAATAATATACAACAATTATTTGTTGATATGATATGCAGTTTTTTTGCCAAACTTCCTCGGGCTATACTCTAAGGATGTCGCAGAAAATCAACTTGGAGGTCATGAAGAAAGAATACAACGTGCCATTCAGTACCTTGTGAAGTTTGAAAAGTTGGATTGCATAATTCAATGGGAGTTCCCGAGTGAAACAAATATCACTAACTTGATAACTCCTCAATCACAAGTTTCATCGAGTGTTGCAACAGTTCATCAGTCACTCGAGCTGCCAATCCCTATCAGCTGATGGAACAACATGAGATGATGTACAAAGTGTTCATGATGCATCCAGCGAAATTGAAGAAATTGGATGATCGATGTAAATAATTGCAAAAGCAAAGCCAATGTTAAAATTTTCATTTTCATTTTCATGATGTTATGAAACTATATTTTTCACTAATTCTTTGAAAAGAAATGATGCGATTTCTTTTATACCAGATTCGAATCCTGAACTTCTGATACTATCCAACACAAGTCAACTGAGCTAGTACCTCATTGGCAATGGTACAAATTTGGCATCATGAATAATTTGTTAAGTTACATCTTGATGATCAACAAACACTACTTGAGCTACACATCAAAACGAGATGTGATTTCCCATGAACTATATTTTTTTGTTACCCAAATTTAGTCTTTCGTTTTGTTGTAGAAATCTTTATAGCAGGAGTAATTTATTTTGTTATTAAATATGGACGTGGTATGATTTAAGGGTGTTATTGAAATGATTATGAAATAAAACTATTAGGATATGGATTGGGGTGGAAACCCAAACCATCTTTTGTTTCAGCCTGGAGATGATAGAAACATACAAGGTGTCTCTCAAGACCTTATTAAACGTGAAAAGTGTGTTGGACGCTATGAATCAATCACTTTGCTACTAGTGACAATTTAAGAAAAATAATTCAAATTTTTTTTTCTTTTTTATCTTTAAAGAGAGGAGTGCTAGAGACCTCACTTGATTGACTTAATTTATTAAACTATGTTATCAAAACGTATGTCGAATGGTATCACAAGTCTAGGGTTCTTGTTGAAGACATTTAATGATTATGAAATCCAGTAAAAACCCCACTTGTCTAAAAAAAGAAAAAAGAAAAAAGAAAAAAGAGAAAAGAAAAAAGAAAAAAGAAAAAGGCAATGACTACTTCACACCACCAAAAGCGCTTTCTCACACCACCATTGATATTCTTTTTCCTTACTTACACCACCAATAAATATGCATAACCAACAGAGAAACCCAAACTCAAAAAGAAAAAAGCAAAATAGGGTAACTTTTGACCAATTTAAACCATTAATTTAGATTGATTCTCAAACTCATCAAAACACGAAAATTTTAGTACTCTGAGTTACTAATAAACACAACTTAAATCACTTGAAATTTTTTTGAAATGAGCAAGTTATGGTCATTTTACTAAAGTCGCGCAAATCTGTCTCGCAATGAAAATGAGATAGTGTTCCTGACTTTCGGCCAACTTATGTGCTCGATAGAGACCGATTCTCAAGTTGGTTAAAACACAAAATTTTTATTACTCTGAGTTATCTTATAAACAAAACTTGAATCACTTGAAAATATTTTGAAATGAGAAAGTTATGGTCATTTTACTAAAGTCGCGCAAATTTGTCTCGCAATGAAAACGTGATTGTGTTTCTGACTTTTGGCAAACTTATGTACTTGATCAAGACCGATTCTCAAGTTGATTAAAACACAAAAATTGTAGTCCTCTTACTTATCTAATAAACACGACTTGAATCACTTAAAAATGTTTTGAAATGAGCAAGTTATGATCTTTTTACTAAAGTCCCGCAAATTTGTCTCGCAATGAAAACGAAATTGTGTCTCTAACTTTCGGCCAACTGATGTGCTCAATCGAGACCAATTCTCAAGTTGATCAAAACACAAAAGTTGTAGTACTCTGAGTATCTAATAAACACAACTTGAATCACTCAAAAATATTTTGAAATGAGTAAGTTATGATCATTTTACAAAAGTCGCGCAAATCTGTTCGAAAAAATTTACTGAAATTTTCTGTTCGCCCAGGGCAAGATTTTTACCGAGGCTAGAGAACATGTTTTGCAACCATGATGATATGGCATTATCAGAGGAGGTTTTTTACTACCGATACACAAACTTTTTGGAGAAAAAGAACAAATACAAGTAGGAGAATGAGATTAAAAAAAATAATAATAACTACCGAAGTTATTACGGTCCTTATGGATACAATGTATTATTTTTTCTTTAATAACCATGAAAGTTCTGCAAAAACGTTCAGTACCAGTAACTAAATGTACTGGTATTATACTAAATGTACTCAACTGAAAAACTGGATTTAAATTAACACCAAGCAAAGATTACAAACCAATATAATAAATTAGCAGGGAAGGCAACTTTCAACAATTAACAAGCAGGGATTCTTGTTCCATTATTTGTCTCGAAATTCGAACTAGGATCAAATTATACAATTGAATAGATTTGTCATCTAGCTCAGGACCTGAGATGCTGCACTACTAATAGAAATCCATTTCATCAGACTGAATTTTTTTGAATTTTCATTATCTGCAATCGAGTGATGATCACTCTAGAGCTTTCCGCTTCTTTATTCCTATCAAGAAATGCTATAACAATGTCGGGAGAGTTGCAGAGAGGGAAACCCATCTTATGAAAACCACTCACAACTATTGCCTCTAAATAGCTAAAAGAGTGAAATTGCAATAATGAAGTTGGGCAGTGAACAAATCTTCTGCCATCCTAGTTTAATCACAAACAGATAAGTAAACTCCAGTCACATTAATAAGACAAATTCCAGGAGAATCAAACTAATGAAGTTTGCAGCACTAACGTTTCAGCAAATACTATTTGATGGTATCAGCAAGGGAAGCCTACTCAGTCAACAAGAGCCAATCATCATCTGAATCCCTGGCCTTCAATCGATACTGGCGACCCGGTTTTTGGGAACTACCACTTTTATTTGCTGTAACAATTTCCGGTTCATCCTCTTCCATTGCACAAGCTTCATTTTCTTGGGCTTCTATAGCTGGAACGCTGAGGGGAAAGCCTCCTCTGCTTATAGGTTCATTGGGAGCTTCTTCTTGGTTTTGCTTTGTTTTGGAGCTGTTTTTCGTTGTTGCAGCCTCACCTGTTTTCTTTTTAGGAGTGAAAGTTATGGATTTCGGAAGAACAGCAGACGAGGCTTCTTCATGTGATTCCGTACCCTTTGCCTTTCTTATTGTATCAAGGAAGTCCATGTAAGCTCTTCGATTAGATACTTCATCAACTTCATTATCTGCATCAAAGGTATATCGCGTATACTTAGAAGGATTCAGTACATAATCTGGGACTGCATGAGAGACCTGGGGCGACAAAGAACTATCATCTTCATTCGTACATGGTTCAACTGAAGAGTTAACCATCATGGAATCTTGGCCGTTTTCCAACTCGTCGTCACTTTTGTTCTTACATTCAGGGTCGAACCTGACACGTTTTTTTGACCTTGCATCAGACTGGTTTTCCTTCCTCTTCAGTATAGGTTTCAGGTCATGGAGGCTCTCTTCAGTTAGTTGAGAGTCTACAGCAGTCAGCATCTTGTTGTTAGAACCAAAAGTACCAACTACCTCTTCATCTTCTGCTTTAAGTCTGATTCCTGCAGCCAAGAGATCAGCACGTGGGTCCCTATTGTGCTCCTTGAATGATTCAGGAACTACATTATGAGCATTTAAGTACGGCCCATAATCAGTAACATCACTCATATAAACACGGTCACCAGCATTTTCACTGCCAACAGCAACTTTGTCAAATTCATCTTCTTCATCCTGCAAGTATGCCAGCAAATAAGAGTTACTAACATTCCAAGCTAAATGGTAATAATTGGAGTACAAAAGCTTGTTACATGCAGCACATACTGAAACATTAAAAAAATGCCTACAATATAGAAAAGGTACAGAAAGATTATGAAAGTTTTGGGAATAACTCAAGGATGCTGCAACCTTAAAAAATATTATCCCAAAACATGGATTTCTGAAGCACTTCACTCTATCATAAAATTTTCTGAGCTTTTAAATAAGATAATTTAAAACATTAGTTCAACAAGCCATTATGACTCCAAAAATACTGAAGGCCACGAAAGTAGTTCCTCCATAATTGAAAAAAAAAAATTCTTTACATAATAGCTGAAGAACTTCTAACATGAAATGAAATGTTCAATGTAACGGTTGAGCAGAGAGCTAAGCTTTTCCTAGTGCTAGGAGGGATAACTGGGTTTCAAGGGGCTTTCAACAAATTATGGAAGAAAAGGAATAATATTTTGTGTAGACATTGTGTTTCCTATGTTAGTTGTGTTCCAGGGCGTGACCCTAATTACATCAAGAAGAGTTTTCATTATTGACTATCGTTTCAAAAGGGGGTCAGCCGGTGAAATAACTGATTGCATTCTCTTGGTTTCCTATGATCAAGGATACCTTTTTTGTTTGATTCAACGGTGTCAAGCATAGCCTGCATATGTTTAGATTTGTTCAAGACTTGGCAATATCAACCCTTTCTCCTAAGCTAAACAGGTTCTCTCAATCCCTACAGTTTGGGCAGGAACAAACCATATTCTTACTTGCTTCCCTCTCAATCTATTATACTATTGGAAGTAACAACATAACGATAACATCACACATTCAATTCGCAAATCACTAAAACACCCAATTTTCAAAAAACTCAACACAACAGTAGTTCACTAACTCAACGTTAACAGTCTACAACAAAATTAGGGAAAAATCACAAACAGATCTATAAATAAGCTAACTTTACTACGAACAAAGCTTTACCTCATTGTCCAAAGTGCAATCTAACCCAATCGAAGACCTAATATCCCACTCCTCCCCACCCTGATTCTTCAAACCCTCATCACCCCTTTCTTCCTCTTCCTCTTCCTCTTCCTCATCATCATCTAGGTCACCGAGGTCATCTTCGAGTAACTTTCTAGGGTTCTTGCGCTTCCTAATTCGGTCTTTGGAAGAGAACCCATCAAAGGACGAAGAACAAGGGTTTTCCTCTCTGTCGATGGTGTCGCCTCGCTCGCGATTCCACTCCTTCTTCTCCACCTCTTCGTCTGTGAGAGACCAGAGCGAGCGGCGAGACGATGAGCTCGCTGAAGGGGTTTTCGTTAGCGAGCCGAAGATCTTGTCGACTCGAAGCTTGAAACTGTCGTCCTCCATAGCTTCTAAAACTCGAGATTGAAAAAAAGCGAAATTTTAGCTTCTATTGGGGGTTTTGAAGGACGCAGAGCTTCAGAATTAGAAATACCCACCGCCATAGGGGCAACTTAGTCATTTTATTACTAGATATTGTCTTAGGGCACCCACATACTAATACAAAATTTCAACAAGTTTTTTATTTTATAAAAACCATCCTTTGATTAAAAAAAATTGGGCAAGATGATGATAATGAGCACTTCTAGGGAGCGAGGGAAAGAGCGAGGGCTAGAATTCCTGGTTGAAGATTGATATTCATTCACTTTAATTATATGTTTGTAAATATGAAATATGTAAAAAAGGCAAAATGAAAGGAGTATCAAACTTAAAATGACTATGTAGAATATGCATGTGGTGGAGAGAAAAAAAGAATTGTGTTTATTTTTAAAATTAATATTGTCATAGCTATGTTGTCAAATTCTAGTAAACTTTGGTACCCATCCATTAACTATATAATTAATTTCTTCTAATTATGCTT
The DNA here is from genome assembly GCA_003290165.1 of Berberis thunbergii. Taxonomy (NCBI): domain Eukaryota; kingdom Viridiplantae; phylum Streptophyta; class Magnoliopsida; order Ranunculales; family Berberidaceae; genus Berberis; species Berberis thunbergii. The sequence goes on along the minus strand of QNQO01003192.1, from coordinate 37,905 downwards.
CTAAGCTTATTTGTAAATTATCAATTTTTTTATTCGATTGTTAATATTGGCTATCTATTTATTTGCATTATCTAATAATTTCTTAGTTTCTAATTCTATATGTTTAGGTTGACTAGTATCTGTAGCTTTAATTAATTCACTGATTTATATGTTGTAGGAAGTCCAATGATATTTAATTCTTTATTGAATTTATTTATTTTATTAAAATTATAGTTGTCTAATTGTTTAATATAGTTTATTTATTTATCCCGTAATGTGTATGCCAATTAAAATAAATTCAAAGGATGTGAATATTATGATTAAAGCAATCTTTGTGAAAGGTTTGGGTATGTTATTGGATTTGATGGTCTTTTTGAAGTGATAAATAAATTATTCTTTATCTAAGATTGATGATAAAGGTCATAGGAAATTATGGGTAAAGAAAAAGGTTCTTGATTTTTGTTTTCTAATTGTTCTATGGTGAATGGTAAGACGGGGTCTCTCTTAGAATATTATATATTTATGGTAGTAGAAATAAGGATGGCAATGAGACGGATTTGGGCAAATTCATCTTTGTTCAGCTAGGAATAGCGGATCCCCGAATCCCCCCAAAAATTCTTTTGTAATATTTTTTTTAAACCATCACCGCATCGAACGGACTGGCGAATATTCGCCCCGCCCCGTTTTACCCAAGAAAAAAAAAACAAATCTGAGAAAGAAGAGGAAGTGAAAAGAATAGAAACAAGACTTATGAAGATGAATAAAAACATCAGAGTTTCTTCTCTAGAATCCAGGGAAGAATAATATTTCAATGAAATATTGAAATGCGATCAAATCTTTGCGAAATAAATCTGCTACAAAAACAGTAGCCCTAGGATGTATATGGTTCTTCATCAAACCTTGATGTTTTTATCGTCACGATCATTGATGACAACACGTACAAAATAAATCTGCTAAGTTGGGGGCTTTTTATCTTATTCTTTTTAAACCCATTCCCCAATTTCGCCCCTTTTCATCTGTTTATGTTGTTGTATTGTGTTGTGTGAAGAGGAAGTAAATAAAGAGCTGGGCGATGACGAAATTCGAGAAGCTCAGAAACCCATTATGGAATTAGTGTGGTTTGAGAAAGGAGCTTTGCTACAGAGCGAGGGAGGGAGCAAGGGAAAAGGGGCGAGGGATGGGTGGTAACCACCCATTCGCCTCGAGATAAGCGTATCGGATTGGAGATGCGCGATGACGCTTATCTCGGGGTGGATGAGTGGCTACCACCCCATCCCTCGCTCCCTCCCTCGTTCCCTCCCTCGACCCCTAGAATTTTTCTTGAGAAAGAGAATGAAAGTTTTTTGAGTTTGGGTTGGATGAGATTTATCTGTTTCTCTTCTCTGTATGGGGTGTTTTTTGTTTTCTTTTTTGGTTGTGTGTCATGGATGGATGAAATGATATCTTTCTTCCCTCCGTATGAAAATGAATGAAAGATAAAGGAAAAGAGAGAAAAATATATGAAAATGGATGAAATGATATCTCTCTTCTCTCTGTATGAAATTAGTGTAATACCCGTGCCGTTGGCACTACTACAGAGTACATCGTACTTTAACAGAATTATCGAATAATTGAAATTGGGTTTTTCTTTCATTTATTAAAAAAACACTTACAATGAATGAGTACAAAGAGTAAATTTCAAGAAAGTAAAGAGATTTGAAAACCACCACAATGTTTGAGATAAGTTCAACAGTGTAAAGAGATTTCAACAGATATATGACAAAAAGCTCAGTCAAGGAAATAGTAGTTTGAACACAATGCTCAATACAACAAAAATGTCATCAAGCTCATGCTTCCACGGTTAAAACAAACACATTCAAACGATAAACCAAAATGATTAAAACAAAATCTCATGCTCCACATAGGAAAAATCTCACATAAGAAAGTATCACATATATTTGGAAATACCAAAAAATTATAAAAGAGGAATTTGAATCGTACCTTGAGCTTATTTTCTTTGGTTGCTCTTCGAGTGTGCATGAATGAGTACCACCACCACCACAATGTTTGAGAGTTGCTGGGAGTTGCATGTAGAATGGGTTGTAAGCTTTCAAAGCCCTCAGTGTTCTCCTCTGTCAGTGTTCTTCCAGTACTCACAGTCCACCTCTGTTTGTTTCAAATTTGTTCTGAAAATACAAAATTTGAAACACCCGTTAAAAGAGATTGACGAAGGTTTGAAAAAACAAATAAAAAGGGCACCTTGGAGAGTTTGAGATTCAGCTGTTTTGCTAATTCAAGCTTTTGTTTCTGAGATTTACTTACTTGCTCTAGAAGAAGCTCTCTCTCTGAGTCCATTTCAACACCCAAAGGTTCGAGAAATCCATCTGGCAAGATAAAATAGTGATGTTTGGAGAGCACACACCAAACCCATCTTCAACCTCCTCATTTGAAGGCAACCAATTCACATCAAACCCCCTACAAAGATATAACCCAAACCAAAAATCAGCAAAGAGCATTCACAAAATGATTTCAAAATGTCAAGGCAATCGAAAAATCACCGAAGCATAATTTCAAAATTGCGTAAATCATCAAAATAAGAAGAAAAAAATAAGAAGAAGAAGAGATCAACAAAATAAGAAGAAAAAAAAAAGAAAAAAAAACTGTTTTGCTTTGCTGAAAGCAGGAAAAACAGATCTGAAGAAGAATAAGAAGAGGAGATCTAAATAAGAAGAAGGGTCTTACCTGGAAGGATCTGAACTCATTTCTTGTTCTTCTTCTCAAACTTCTTACCAGACTCAACATTGGAGGCACTGACGAAATAACAGGAGGAGGGACGGAAAGATCTACTTCAGTGGCGATGGTGGTTGTGCTTTCGGCGCTTGGAAGCGGCTCCGTCTTCGGGAGATCGTGTTAGGGTTTGAGCAGTTCGGAGGCTTTAATTTGAAGCAAGAATGAGTTGGAAGAGAAACCCTAGAAAAAGAAGAAGAAGAAGAGGAGATGTAAAGACTTCTTATTTGGTCATTATTCTTCTTCTCTGCTTCGAGAAAGGAGAGAGTTTGGGTGGGAGGGGTTTGGGTAGAGGAAGAGAGGGGAAAGAAGAGGGAGAGGAAAGCATCGGGTTTTGTTGGTTTTCACTTAACTTCTGCCAATAACATAAAAATGCCACGTAGGACATACAGACTCATAATACTATTCATGAACAGTAAAAAAGTTATCTGAAATGTTAGATAGATTAGCATATTACCCGTGTCGTTGACACTCCACATATGTTTATTTATTTTTACTGTTAACTATCATGCACTGGACACCCACATCACCATCTCCACCATTACCCTCAATCAGTTTCATACAAATATCATATTTTAGAATACTAATTTTTTTAGAGTCAAACTCGTTAAAATTAGAATCGATTGAATGTTCGGAGTCTTTGTCTCAATGTTTAATAAATATTTGTCCAATTTTTTTTAAAATATTAAAAATAAAATTCATATTTTGAAATTAAAAATAAAATATATATTTTGAAATTTTAAGTGTTTGTATTGATCATTAGTTTTGTTGGAAATATCTTCAAAATTGCATTTCAATGATACTAAGTTTATCAAATTTCGATAACTACGTAAATAGTTTTATGATAGTTTTCATTTTGAAAAAAAACACAATATTTTCTCTCTCTTCCTCATGTACTTTTCACTAACTTTTTCATTTTTTTGCCCTCTACATGTTTTATATTTACAATCATGCCATTATAGAGGAGAATAAATCTCAACCATCAACATCTTTCCAACTTTCAATCATATCCCTCTTTTATCTCCAAGTTTCATTTGATTGTTGTCCCGATCAGCATATTTATGTGAATAGAATTGAAGAAAGTGATAGGGTGAAAAGAGAGAAAATGTATCTTGACTTTGAATTGTGGTGCTGACAGCTGACACTCTCTGTACAAGATGGGATGGGTGGGTTGGAAGGTCACATGGGTAGGTACTTTATTTAATTTTAATTTTTAATCACTCTTTATACAAATGCCATTTAGAATATTAAAATTAATTACGTGGGGTAGATATGGTTAAATTCGTATCCGTCTCGAATTTGCAACAAATACAATTGGATCCCCAAATTTGCCTCGAAATTGGTTAAGATAAACTCAAATCCGCCCCAAACGGTTTGGATGGAGTGAATATCCGTGAAAATCCGCCCCACTATCATCCCTAAGTAGAAAGAGCCATTGGGTTTTTTTTGGCAAAACCTCCGGCCTTAACGAATTTGATTTGTCTTTGCCGATAGTTGTTTGCTCCAGACTATCCACACCAAATTTCTGGGTATGATCAAAATATGCCGTCAATTTTTTTTGCAAATAGTTACATCTGGCATTGAGCCGTTTTTAACCATAGATTCACAGTGCTCACAAGACCTTATTGAATAGGCATGAGGAGAGGAAGGTTGAGACTATTTTACTATATGTTCTTTAGCTATTAAGGCTAATCGGCTAATATAAAAGTTTAATCCTATATTTTGCCTGGTTGCTGCTAGGGCGTCTGGAAATGAGTAAAAATCTTTAAACGAGTAAAAATCTTTAAACCAAGGTTGATTAAAATTTGAAATTACAGGTAAAACTTCTCTCCAATCTCCATAAATTCCTTGTTGGGATCCTTTGAAAACAACGTAAAAACAAAAATTATTTTCTAATGGTACACTAAGTATTTTAGAAAATAATGAGTGAGTGCATTTAGGGCTGCTATAGTTTTTCGATTATTACCTTTTGCATTCCATAAATAGTCTAAAAGGCATTGTTGAATATTGTCCGAATGATATCCTGTTAAAGATATGAAAGATAGATTAATACAAGTATACAACATTGTTCAATAGTAAAAGAAAAGTGTACGCAAACAATTATACAAAAACCACTTAAAAAGCAGTCTTATAGATTTTGCAAAGACGTAATAAATACACCACAACAACATCTGCACTGTTATAAGCATATAAAATTGTGATACTACGAAAAACACATAAAATTAAACTATTTGAGAAAAGATCTGATGCACGACACGTGGGAAAAGTCGCACGTGCTCTACATGTGTGACATCAAAGGACATTCACCTTGTGGACTTAGTTTTTGGAGGGAAATGTACATCAAAAGACAGTGAGGGTGGGTGCCCCCATTTGACCCTCCTAAATCCGTGCCTGCTTATTTCCCCTCTCCCTATTAATTGGCCTACACCAACCTTCCTAACCATTCGGTTAGCGATTTCCTTAAGTTCTTTTGGGAAATTGTCGGGGCTCATCCACTGACCAGTGATGAGATGCTACCTCAGATCGTGGTAATCATTTTTTCGATTTGGCAAGTTAGGAATGACATGATTTTCTGAAGCATAAATTTTCCATCTAGAACTTTATTCAGATCACCAATCACACTTGGTCTACATGGCAAAAACAATGGTTCCTTACCACTCACTCTAAGAATCAAGATAATCAAACCACGTCCTTGCACCATGTCCTTGAAACAACAGCTTGCGACAATCCGACCCATGCCACGAGTCTTAACCCTATTAGCAGCCATTCCTCAGATAGAGAATCTTTATCTGAGGATCATACTTCCAGATTACACACCATCCATGATCAGATTAATGCCGCTAGGAATCACAGACTTAACTCTTTGTCCATAACTATACCTATTAGTCTTTCCCATGATATGATTGTGGTGTCCTATGATGCTTGTTTCTTTGCATCTTCACAGCAGTGAGCTTTTGAAATCTTGGCGGTGAATGCTTTTGGGAGGATACGTGCTAGGTTAGCTGACACGATCCTTGCCCGGGTAGCAGATAGTACCATGGTCGAATGTTTTGTTGCGAAAACAGCTTTACTACTTATCCAAGCAAGGAATTGGCAAACCGGGTTGCTTCTAGGAGATTTTGGGAACTTACACTCTCTTTTGCAGGATGAGACGGGGGATCAACGAACAAACTCTAAATGGATGTGGAGACTGATAGTGTGTAGTATACAAACACTTCTTTCATGTCTCTTTGGCTGGTCATGTAACTTTATTCCTAGGACTCTTCTATTGCAAGACAAGGACTATGTAACCATATTAACTATTTATAATATATGCATTATCAAAAAAAAAAAAAAAACCGCATGAATGTGTCATCTTGCAATTGGATTTATTACATTGGCGTTTTTTCCTTATTTAACAATTGATAAATTGACCACTGGGTATTGACTTTCTGTCTTCCTCAATAAGAGCACCCTACAATTTTTTTTTTTTTTTTTTTTTGCAATTTAATATCTTTATGCTAACTCATCCATGTTTAATTTATTGTAGGAATGTAGTTTTAATAAAGATACGAAGGAGAACTGTTTGGTAAAATTTTCAACGAGCGCACATGCCTTGATGTCTTACCTTCTCTGCGAATGAGTGATAATACAATAGTTGTCTATGGTGTGGAATGTGCACATTGAAATAAAATTATATTGACTATTGAGACAAGTACTTGCTGAAAAAGTTAGACCGGTCAACCTTTGATCGTTGGTTAATCGCTTTCCCACAAAAAAAAAGGTTGAAGATCTACGACCGTGCCTTGGTTGCACCTATGGAATAACCTTTGTGACTAAGGAAGCAGAAGGAGCAATTGAGTTGCTTCAAACGATCAAAATCTTTCACTTAATGATTTCATCGAAGCTTAACACTTCCTAGAACCTATAGTAATTTCTGTGAGTTGCAAGTTTTGCAGTTGGAGGAGATGATTATAAAAGATGGAGGGTTGTTTAGCCAGATGCTTGATATATAGTTGTTCCCTTGTGAAAACCTTGGTTTTAAGAAACTTTAATATTAATAATTTGAGAAAGTTGGGTATTTCTTTTCTACAACTTGAGGAATTAATGATACTAAGAGATGAGCAATTTTGTACACCTGAGGGTAAATATTTGAAGATTGAGATAAATGCCCCGAAACTCAATCAGATAACATTGGTTGGAGATTATTATTCTCTTAATTAGATTTTAACTCGTATAGTTAAGCCCGATGTTATAGTTATTGGCTTCACCTTCACGAAACTTCTTAACAAGCCCGGCCTGAGGATGTAAAAGAGTCATCATTGTGCTTATTCATTTGAGGCTATCAAATTTTCAGAATTATGATTTGAAGGTCTAAGGTGTCTAGAGCTGAATGTATCACATTATGAGTTTGTTGTTCCAGCAATTGAAAAGCTCCCCTCATATAGAAACACTTGTCATGCATGCATGTACCGAAATTCTGGATGGAAATGTGGGAGGAATTCAATTCGGAAATCCCAGTACGTACACCACCACCTCAATACACTCTTAAGATGAACTTTCAAAACTCTACCGATGAAGTGAAATTTCTGGAAGGCACGTGAATTAAACCCCAATTCAATTGTAAGAGGATAAACCAATAGCATTAGGCAAATGATTGGAGGGTAAGTGAAATTATGAGTTAAACCGAGGGCAAGATAGGAAAATGTAGAACAGCTAAGCTAGTCCAGTGGGGGTGTGTAAAGTAATGGGGTTGGAAGGTTCTTCTCTTCCACGCGGAGTAGTTGATTCTTCAACCCTTCCTTCCTTCCAGCTTCTTTGAAATTTCTATTTCGGCCATAAAAGACAACCCCTGCCTTCTCTTCCAATTCAATCCAGCTTGTTTGAAGATGGCAAATTACTCTGCTCCAATGCCTGCGATTGGCTTGTATATTGCGGCAGCCTCTTTGATGCAGGAACTGCACCAAGCCGCCCACGCGCCGCCCAACCGCACCGAGCCATCCACGCGCCGCTCCGCCCTAGAGCCGCCCACGCGCCGCTCACAGTGTGTCAAAAGTCAACGACTCATGTATATTTTTTTTCTTGTATTTCTGCAACAATTCATGTATAAATACCACCTCAGTATGGATTTGTAGGCATCAAGTTTTGAAATCAAAAACCTAAGTATCTACTTCTCTGTGTGAGAAATTACCTTTCTTCTCTTTGTGAGATCGCAAGTTAGAGCGCACCTAGCAAACTGCTGCGTCAATTGGTATCAGAGCCTTCCTCTGATCCAGGCGAAGCTTTCCCGACCACCTTCAACACAACCACCGACATCCAGTAACCCTGAACCCCAACAAAAAAAAAGAGCCTAGACCGATACCACACACCGCCATACCCAACACCCATCCTCATCACCACCGATTAGGAAACCCAGAATCCCAAACCCAAAGTTTCAGTACAAAAAAAAAAAAAAATCCCGTTAAAAACTCACCAGAAAAATCCTGTTACCAAAAAAAAAAAAAAAATCTCGTTACCAAAATCCCGACACCAGAAGATCTTCTTAAGAAGGGCTTGGTTCGTGAAAGCATGAGTCTCGTAGCTGTACCTGCGCTCCTAACACCGAAGAAAGATGGAAGCTGGAGGACGTGCGTTGATAGCCGAGCTATTAACAAAATCACGGTACGATATCGGTTTCCCATTCCTCGACTGGATGACATGCTGGATAGATTGGGAGGGTCAAAAATATTTTCTAAGATTGATCTACGAAGTGGGTATCATCAAATTCGTGTTCGTCCTGGAGATGAATGGAAGACGGCGTTCAAAACACACGAAGGACTATACGAATGGCTAGTTATGCCCTTTGGTTTATCCAATGCCCCGAGTACCTTCATGAGGCTAATGAATCAGGTATTTAAGCCTTTCATAGGAAAGTTCGTTGTCGTCTATTTTGACGATATCCTTATCTATAGCCATAGTGAGGAAGAACATTTGCAGCATTTGAAGGAGGTTTTTGAAGCATTGCGGGCCAACATGTTGTATGCTAATCTGAAAAAGTGTAGCTTTATGACAGACAGCGTAATATTCTTGGGCTTTGTCGTAAGCTCTGATGGAATCAAGGTTGATCAGGAAAGGTGAAAGCTATCCGAGAGTGGCCAACACCGAGAACAATTACAGAAGTTTGAAGTTTCCATGGATTAGCGACATTTTACCGGAGGTTCGTGAAGAACTTCAGTACTATCGCCGCACCCCTCACGGATTGTTTAAAGCAGAAACAATTCGCTTGGACAGATCAAGCAGAACAAAGCTTCGTAGTTTTAAAGGAAAAATTGACAAATGCACCAGTTCTTGCACTTCCCGACTTTGAGAAGATGTTCAAAGTCGATTGTGATGCTTCAGGGGTAGGCATTGGAGCTGTTCTATCCCAGGAGATGAAACCAATAGCCTTTTTAGTGAAAAACTTAGCGACCCAAGAAAGAAATGGTCGACATATGATCAAGAGCTGTATGCGGTCGTTCGCACATTGCAGCAATGGGAGTCATACCTAGTGCAGAAGGAATTCATCCTCAACACAGACCATCAGGCTCTTAAGTATCTCAACAATTCTTCCAAGGCAAATCGGATGCATGCACGATGGATTGGCTACATCCAGAGGTTCATTTTTCACTCAGGCACAAGTCAGGACAATTGAACAAAGTCGTTGATGCATTGAGTCGCCGAGTCATGTTGCTGACATCTATTCGAGGTGAAATCATCGGATTTGATTATTTGAAAGACTTGTACGCGGAGGATGAAGACTTCAAGGATGAATGGCAAAAGTGCACTAATGGAACCACTGAAAAACACCAAATACATGATGGTTTTCTATTCTTTGAAAATCGTCTATGTATTCCCCGAGGGTCCCTTAGGGAGCACATCATTCAAGAACTACACAGTGGAGGACTCAGTGGACACATGGGACGAGATAAGACCATTTCACTGGTGGAAGCTCGATACTACTGGCCGCATTTCAGGCGTGACGTGGAGAAGTTTGTCAAACGATGCTATACATGGCAGACTGCCAAAGGACAAGCTCAAAATACTGGACTCTATACGCCACTTCCAATTCCTGATGCCCCTTGGGAAGATTTATCAATGGATTTCATCCTGAGATTGCCGCGTACACAAAGAGGTTCGGATTCTATCTTTGTTGTGATTGATCGTTTTTCTAAAATGGCCCATTTTATTCCATGCAAGAAGACTTTAGATGCTACCCATATTGCTCAATTATTCTTTCGAGAAGTCGTTCGTCTACATGGGTTACCAAAGACCATAGTTTCTGATCGCGATAGCAAATTTCTCAGCCATTTTTGGCGTACCTTGTGGAGAAGGCTTGACACATCATTACAGTATAGCAGCACGTGTCATCCACAAACAGATGGGCGGACAAAAGTTACAAATCGTACCTTGGGCAATATGTTGCGATGCTTGATTAAGGAAAATCCAAGGCAATGGGAAAATGTGTTACCACAAGCTGAATTCGCCTACAACAACGTGCCAAATCGTTCAAGTGGTAAATCTCCTTTTGAAGTTGTTTACATTAGGCCCCCGTTACATACTCTAGACTTGGTTCCTTTACCAAAGCTTCCAGGAATGAGCATCATTGTTGACCGTATGATTGAAAGGGTAACCAACATTCATGGAGAAGTCAAAAAGAAGTTGGAAGAATCTGCCGCGAAGTACAAAGCTGTCGCTGACAAACACAGGAGACACAAATCATTTCATGAAGGGGATCTTGTGATGGTCCATTTGCGCAAGGAACGACTTCCAGCTGGAGAATACAACAAGCTTAAACAAAAGAAGATAGGTCCATTTCAAATCCTTCACAAGATTAATGATAATGCATATGTCATTGATCTTCCGGACGCATATACGATCTCGAAGACCTTCAATGTTCAAGATCTGTACGAGGACCATGGACCACCTCCATTGCCTTATTCCAACTCGAGGACGAGTTGTGTTCTAGAGGGGGAGAACTGATGCAGGAACGGCACCAAGCCGCCCACGCCCCGCCCAACTGCACCGAGCCACCCACGCGCCGCTCCGCCCAAACGCCGCCCTAGAGCCGCCCACGCACCGCTCACAGTGTGTCAAAAGTCAACGACTCATGTATATTTTTTTCCTTGTATTTCTACAACAATTCATGTATAAATACCACCTCAGTATGGATTTGTAGGCATCAAGTTTTGAAATCAAAAACCTAAGTATCTACTTCTCTGTGTGAGAAATTACCTTTCTTCTCTTTGTGAGATCGCAAGTTAGGGCGCACCTAGCAAACTGCTGCGTCACTCTTTCATATGTTTTCTCTTTCTGTTTTTTTATATATGCTCTGGATTTCGTAATAGAAAGCCATGGCTTCCTTGTCGATTTTTCTCACTCAACTCACTTACTCTATCTCTTTTAGCAGTAGCTACAAAGCTCCCAGTTGATCTCACCACACCAATGCCCAGTGCTCTCGACCAATTATCTAAGCTTATTGGTACAACCATGATTTGCATTTCCATGGGCTTATTTTCCCCTTCCATTGTTGTCGTACCAAAATCAGAATGCCTCTCCAATTTGGCTGCCTTGACCGTATTTGTAATCACTGTCATGGTCAATATTTGCATACAAATGAGTACGGGGGTGATCTTCTGTTTCTTTGTTGAACACACTCTAATCTTATTTTTCATGTTGTTGTTCCTAGTAAATTTATGGGGTTGCTTCATTTGGGGTACTAAGTTGAAGGATTGGTTCTCAGGTGAAGTTAGAAATCGCCTCATCAAAGGTGAAAAAAGTACAATGATGCATGGACTGGTATTGTGCCATGTGGATTGTTATCGTAAAAATCCACAAGCGGTGATTTCTACAACCGATTGCAAGAAAACAACGGGTATCTTTTCTGCATTATGTACCATGGTTTTATGTGAAGCGCTACTTCTGTCTATTGTTTTTAAGATCAGTTTTCATGGAGGACATTCTGATTATAAGTGGTCAATGTGGCTGGTGGTTGCATCTCAGATTGTAACTAAATATGCTAAACTGGAAAACTCGATTTAAATGAACATTAACTAAAGATTACAATCCAATATAATAATTTATCAAGGGAGGCAACTTTCAACAATTAACAAGCTACTAAAGGAAATGTATGACCAATCCTCGATTTTCTCAATAACTCATTGAAAAGCAATTCATTATTTGTATCTCCACTCTTATACATCTGAACTAAAGGAGGCCTATTTATAAGCATTTAAAAAGGGAATGAAGTGGACATCAACCACTCATGCACAAGGTTGTGATGCCACCAAAATACACGTGTTGAGGTGTGTTGAGGAGGTGGACATCTACTACTTCTCTTTGGATGTTCACCGCACATTGTCTTTTTAAAACCTCCATTAAAAAAAATCAAAGTGAAAGAAAGAATACAGTGTGTATGTTGTACATAGACTTATGCAACAATTAAGTCTCATCATGATAAATGCTCCCCTTGATAAGCACAACAAACACTACCACAAAAGATCTCATTTCTGGGGAATATAAGTGCCAAGTAAAACCTATTTCTCATGGAGAAAAACGCAAATTTGTTTAAAAAACAATGCAGTGGCGAATTAAAAAACCGCCACATATAAAAGTGCTAGAAAAAAGTCATTTTTGGCGGTAGGTATCTTAATCCGCGATAAATACCTAAAATTAAAAAACGCCGGATATAGTATTTCTAATGGCTATAAACGCCAGAAAAGTGTCACTTGCGGCGGATATAAGTGTCAGAAATGTTTCATTTGCGGCTGTTATATCCGCCTCAACTAACACATTTGTGGCGCATATAACCACCACAATCGTCGTTTCCAACACTTATATCCACCAAAATAAATAAACGATTAATTTTTATATTTTATTATCCGCCACATATAATCATTTAAATTTGTAATGCAAAAAATAATAGTTATCCCGCACAAATTTTAACCACTAATTTCTAGTAAAAATTTATAAATTCTGTAATTATCTGCCACAAATAACTACTAAATTTATATTTAATTACTAATAATTATCAGCATAAATAACTAATGTCGGTACAAATCCGCCAAAAAAGCTACATTACTAATTATCATATACATTCACCAGAAAAGATAAGCAAATCTACTACTCAAGTCCATGACCAGAATTTGAACTTGGTGATGAATGTGACCCTGATGCTCCACATGATACAAAAAGCCTTATCATCTCCCTATCAGGTCCAACACCAGAAATCAATGCCCAAATCCACCATGTGGGGCACCCCCCATAAAATGATGAGACTTACCAGAAGAATGATGTGTAAGTACCTCAAGCCGATATTCTGACATCTAAAACGGAAAAGGCGGCATATACAACATCGGATACATGGGATACATATGCGGTGGGTGGGAGCCTTGGGGGTGTGGCTGAGATCTCTGGGCATGTCTGGGACTGCCTAGCTTGCATAATAATCGTCGTCATCATCATCATCATCATCTGCTGCTGCTGAGTCCGCAACTCATCAAGGGCCTTACCTTGGGCTTCCGGCTGAGCCAATACAATTTTGTGTTTTCTCTTAATTCAAGGTTCTCAGCCTCCAAGATGAGTCTGTAGTCATTGATGTTTTCTTAGATGAACTAAAAGCAATAGACTTAGCATAAGGCACCATGTCAAGTGTCACCCCATGTCCATAACCCCGAACTTTGTTTCTTGTCTCGGGACCCATATTATCGATATAAATCTATGTGCAAAGTTCATCACAATCTTCCATTCCAGCCTCGACCTCACTACACCAAAAACCCCCATTAGCAACGGTTCTATACCGTGGGCGTAAGCCATTGCCACGGCTAAGAGCCGTGGACTACAGGGGCGTCGCGAAATCTTTTGTAACGGCTATAAACCGTTGCTAAAATTTTAGCAACGGTTTTATATTCAGGACGGTTGATGCTTTAGCCACGGTTATAAACCGTTGCTAAAAGTTTAGCAACGGTTTTAAGCCGTGGCAAGTTTAGCAACGGCTTAAAACCGTGGCCAGACTTGCCACGGCTTAAAACCGTTGATAAACTTTTAGCCACGGTTTTAAGCCGTGAATAGTATTTTTTTTTTTTGCTATCAAATGACTTTTGATTACCTTCATAAAATAGAGAAAATTTGAAGAGGATGAACACATGTTTTCTGTACCAAAAAGAACATAAATTTGAAGAAGAACCCATAACTTGGTATTGAATCCTAATTGACATAAATTTTTTTTTTTTCAGTTTCAAACTAAATATTACGGGCTTGACTTGCACTAAAGAGAATGCTGCCTGTTAAGAAACGTTAAGAAAAGCAATTTAAGGAATGGTCTGCCTTTCAAAGTGACCTCCATTGCTTCTATACTGCACCCATAAAACATAACTCCAAAACATAGGAGCCCGACATAGATGATGTTCAGTTAACAAAGGCTAAGCACCTTGCCAGTTCTTGACTAATAGATCAGATACACTACTGACTATTGCATAGTTGAATTAGCCAACGCATACATTGTTTGCAATCAAGGACTTCCAGCTAAAATTTGAGCACTGACCAATCTCACAACATCATCTGAGATGATCTTGTACATTGCCTCTGTTGGATGAACAGAATCCCAGAACATGTACTTTGATGGCTCCTTACATGTGCTCTGCCCTTTACATGTTGCTCCCATTTCAATCGTCCCTGTTCCACAGCATCCCTTCTTCGTCTCCAGAAGTCCTGATGATTTAGCTTGTCTTATTTCTCCAGACATTCTTACATATTTCAAGGAAAAACAAAGAAGGATGAAAGTAGATTACCGTATCTTGAGGGTACTTGATTGCTTTTTCAAATATCGTGTATATGTCTTCACATCCAATTGACATTCTTAGGGATGTCCTTAACCTTACCAATGTGCTCTTAATCTTTGCGTTCAATAGGGATGCTGCAGCATTAAAGCTATGGACACATTCTGTGCTGCCCATTAGTGTCTTAACAAGTGGCATACAACCTATTGGAGGGACCCCAACAACCACCAATCTTGTTGCTCCCATTCTATGCAACTCCTGAGATAATCATTACATGATTTACTTACATGAACTAGAATGCAGTTAACTAAAACTTTTCCACAAAGATGGGTGCCAAGAATACCGAAGTGTTACCTTGATGTCTTGAGTCATGCAGACTGTTAAGTAAGTGGTGAACTGGTCAACAGTGAACTGCTTGGGGCGAGTAGGATCCAGGAAGTAATTCTGGATGAAATCATTTGTGCCTGTACTTAACACGAAGACCGCATTTTTAACAATCTCAGCCGACTTCTCCTTTCCAACCAGCCTTTTCAATTGGACCTTATAATGCATAAAGTACTCTAATTGCCTGGCAAGAGGCAACACATTCTGCCAAATCAAACTGAAAGTTATTAGCCCTTGGTGTTGCATTATCACATAACTTTTTAACAAATGTAAATGTTTAGTACAACCACCAATGTTTGGGATTCAAGTGGTTGCCTAGCTAGTAGATCGTAGCCTATTGTTAAAGAAACTGTCCAAAGAAAAGGTTTGATACTAACCGTGATCTTTGCAGTGAAGTTGTCATAACCAGAAGCAGCAGATGCAAAACTAACACCAGTCAATAGCTCTTCCTTCTTCAGCGTTGGGTCCAGGAAGGCTGGAATGCTCATTTTCAATCCCAACGATTCCGCTACACAAACAAATCAAAGAATAAAGAACACCCAAAGAGAAACCATTCAGTTTGAACGACATAAAGCGATATAGAGGAGCAAACCAGTGAAGTCTGTGGGGAGTCTATTATTCTGAACCAAATTAATTTTGAAAACTTGTGTTTTGGCATAGATTGGCCATGCAGATGGAGCTTGAATTCAACAGACGTGAAAAGGATTAGACCCTCCATACTTTGAATCCAGACTAGGATACCAAATAAAATTATGTGACAACATGGCACAGATACTGAGTTCTAAGAGTGAAGAATGGCAAGCATCAAAAGCACATCCAAAGCTCCCATGGAGTACACCCTCAAGTACATTGTACAATTTACATATGAATATACAATTTATTATGTAACTAAGAATGCAGAATGCAAGGTACCAAGGCATTTCAGCCAGTCCTACTGTTGAGCAAATATTACAATCCTAAACATTAAAGAAATTTTGATTTCAAGGATGGAAAGTACCAAGCAACAACTAAATGAAATAAATAAATAAAGCTCACCTTGATCAACTCTTTGCTTGTTGATCTTTGACCCGATCTCTTCTATCATGATCATCAGCTCCATCCACCTCTCTGTCATGGTCCCGTTCCAGGTCATGGTCACAGTTGCGACTCCAATCATGATCACGTCTCCTAGTCACTCTTGCTCATTATGACCCCGTTCATGTTTCCTAGTCCCTTCTTGCTCATTATGATCCCGATTGTGTTTCCTACTCCCATCTAGCTCCTTGTGATCCCTATCTTGGTTTTGATCTTGATCCCGATCAAGCAAATTACCTCTACTTTGATCATAACACTCTCTATCATTATCATGAACCTTGTCTCTATTCCTATCTCTATCTCTGTCTCTTTCAAAATCCATGCCTCTGTTACCTTCACGACGGGGATTCCCACGAGTGAAATTCGACCTCCCAGCTCTTCTTCTTAATTCATTCACTTTTAACACTCTCCCGCCAATAGTCTAATTATCCAAAAGAAACTTCACAACATCACATTTTTGAAACAAAAGCATAAAACCCAAAATCCAAAACCAGCTCCTACATCTATTGCAACTATATATAAACTTTCAAATTTACGAATTCATGAAAAGAAAAACATACCCTTCCATTCATATCATTGATAGCATCAATCGCAGACCTCGGGTTCATAAAAGTGGGTTCATCCTTTCAGACATGCTCCCCTAGGAATTTAGGATGCTTCCGCAGAGTAATAATATGCAGATGACTTAAAAAAATCAAAATCTTACAAACCTCAAATACCTGAAGAAAGCTTGATGAGGAGCATTATCGGATATGTAACACCACAAAATCTACAAATAAAACAAAGCTGAACCAAGGATATCAATTGACAGTTCATTGGCTGTAAATCTTATAATCACAAAATCCGCTGCGAATGCCATGGGTTTGCTTCAATATGTACATTAGAAAAATCTAAATTTATCTAAAGTTCTTCCCAGGGAAAAGGCTCTCTTGAGCAGCTTGTTTTTTTAGTTTGGTCCCCCACTTTGGGGACCACCAAATCACATGAAAGAGAAAAGGTTTACTAGTATTCAGTGTTCAATATCTTCAAGAATCGAGAACCCTTAACAGCTTAGCACAAAATGGGATAAATTTTTGTCATTGTTAGTTGAAGATTCAGGAAACTGGAAGGGCATTAAGGAGGAGAAATATTGAATCCCAAATGACAGCCTTGATGAACTGTAACTATAATTATCCTATCAAAGAGAATACTAGGAACAACATAGATACATAAATATAGAGTTAAGTTGGTGAGTACCATCTGCATCATCCTCAACACTGGCGTCTTCGATATCCTCGGCAAAAGATAGGCGTGGGTTCCCCTTAACTTTCCTCTTTTTGCGTTTTTGTAATTGGAGTTCCTCTTCCCTAGTGAACAAAATAAAATTTTATCAAAAATACTTGGAAAATAAAATTATCTAAACATAAAGAAATAAATGTATGAAGTGAACTCTCACTCCTGCTGTAAGTTCTGAAGTTTCTCTTTTTCCTCCTCTTCGATTTTGTTTCGAATGTTGACCCTCTATCAAACAAATTCAATCAAATTAAAAACAAAGCCATGATCCAATAACAGACTAGAAAAAAAAATCCAAACTTTTGCTCACCTTTTCTACATATTGTTCTCTGGTGAAGTTAGGTCAACATGGAGAAGAAAAAAAAAACTCAGTATTCAATGACAACACACCGAGGGATGGGAAGCTTCTCCTTTGAAACGAGAGTGAAACGGACTTTAGACCGAAAAACCTGGTTGTTGCCTGCTAAACATGAACCAGAAGATTTCAAAAATCATCAAACTGACAGAAAAAATCATCAAATGGAAACTGACAGAAACCAGGCTGAGTGCACCTCGTTCCTGTGCGCATTGTGATCCTCGCAGCTGAATCGCCTACACCGCCCCTGCAGGCCAAACATGGCTCAACTCAGCTTCACGTCAGAGGGGGTTCTCATTATACTCCCATCATTCCCACGGAGTGTCAATCTGGCCATTAAGGATGTCAACATCTGCTTGGGAGACAAACTGAACTCATGTTCTACTGGCAAGCACATTATAAACATCAAAGAGCCCCAGTTAGACAGCTTGGAGTTCAATAGCAAAAATGTTTTTAAGCGAAGTACCTGCACTAAACATCAACCCTCTTTATTGTTTCTGATAAGTCCACATCCAGCTAGAGAATTACAAAGACATGCATCGCCAAGAAAAAAAAAAGTAACAATACTAAAATGAAAAACAAACAGGCTTGTGAAAAATTCAAACCATACCAAATGTCGACATTGACATGACCATGGGATCATCAAACTCCAACTATAATAAGCAAATAAATGAAAATTAGGGACAACTGGTTCCCCATTTTGTAATCAACTTTAAACAACTTTAAGTTTCCTAAAAAAAAAAAGTGAAAACCTGTCCTTAAATGTGAAAATTGAATCGTTCATACCCTTAGAATCAACAGAAAATAGATTTAAACATGTCATACCCTTGGCCATTCTCCAAGACTTTCAGCGACAATTTTTGCAGCTTGCATTCCAAAGGCTGTATGCCGAGCGATATTCAGGCACACCATTTAATGATTGTCGAAAGAAACATTTTATTTTACGAATTACAAAGTGCCCAGAACATCATTTGTCACAAATTCACAGTGGATGCATCTGAAAGAACCAATTTAACTAATCAACTATCAGGCACACCATTTAAATTAACTACTCCCATATGATTAAGAACTTTCTTGCTTTTCATTTTTTTCCCTCTCCAAAAATTAAACCCCTAAATAAAAATGATATTTAACTAGGGTTAATAAGTGTAATTTTGGTAGAAGCCAAGGATGCTTCTAGAACTTTGTTTAACTCAAGGGAAGTTCAATGGCTCATGTGCCTTTGACTCTAACCACAGGCAGTAACCTCATGTGCCTTAGACCTTTCTACATCTGCAGTAGAACGTCTCAAAGGGTCATAAAATTCCTCCTTCCCGTGATCTACAACATCAATCTAGAAGAAACAATATCATTAAACTTTTTGTTTATCAGAAATCTTTAAATAACAAGCCAAAAATTTTATTAACATATCAGTATATTTTCATAGGATTTTACATACGTTTAATGTTTAGGAATTCATCTTTGGAATTAACTATGAAAACAATGTTACCCTTACCCAGTTCAAAGCTCACTTGAATAATTTGATAAACACACAAGAATAATTTGACACTGCTAGAACTTACCTCCTCTTCATCAGAGCTATCATCAGGATCAGAATCATCAATTGATTCTTCTTTCTTCTTGGGAGCTGCCACAGAACCATTCCTTGCTGCAGCCACAGGTAACTTTTTGGCTGGAACTTTGGCTTTGGGTTCCTAAGAATAAGCCAACACATCATAAGATCAAATTTCCAAAATGATAATTGGCATCGAAAGAGCAAAAGGAAAATTACTACAAGGATCCAGCACTGAAGTAAGTCTTGTAACACACATTCACATAAAATAGGTTTTAAAATGCAGACGAAATTTACTCTGACATGGTCCACAAGAGTATCAATGATTATGCTCAACATCCAAAGAAAAGGGAATAAAGGCATGGGGTAGGTATTAGATTCAATGCTTTTGAAGGTATGTCAATACTATTTGGAAATCCAAGGAAGTTGTTAAATTAAAACGGTATGACAAATGCTCATGTACTAAATTAAAGTAAGAAACTAACAAATTTGCAGATATAAAATGGATATAGCAATTATATCAAATCAATCAAGTATCAACAGTGATTAACTAGAGTATCCGCACTAACATCATCAGAATTAGAATCATCGCTATCTAACCAAATAGAATAAAGTCACATTAGAGAATAATGGTACGTGCAAAAACTATATTAAGTATAGCCAAGCACTCACGTCGACAGATTCATCGTAACTATCCGAATCTGAAGAATCAGAACTGCTAGTATTCGCCTTTCCCTTTACAAGTTTCTTAGATACTGGTTGTTGTTTCTTAACAACAGGCTCCTACAACACACACAAGAAACAACTCCCATAGAAAACACTCTAATTTTCATTTGTAAATCTACACTAAAACATCCTAAATAATGAAGAAAAAAAAATTTAAAAACACTTTTTTTCTATGATTGTTAGATCAAGAATGAGTAAGTACTCACATCATAATCAGAATCTGAAGAATCTGAACTGCTGGTTTCAGGCTTTCCTTTAACAGAAGCGTTCTTAGAAACTAAAACAGATTTTTTATTTGAAGGAACAACAGGCTCCTACACCGAATTAACAAAACCCCATATAGAAAAAGGTATGATTTAATTTTTTTCAAAAAATCTTCAGACTAATAAAACAAGCCGCCATTAACAATGTTTTAACAAAAAACACTTACATCATCAGAAGAAGAATTAGTCCGGACCGAACATCGATCGATTTTGAAGATTCTAATCAAACCTTTCTTTGAAGATTTTGCAAACCAAACCAAACCTTTCTTTGAAGATTTTGCAGAAACAGGGGTGGCTGCAACGACCTACACAAGAACATCGATCGATTGAATCAGAAACATGAACATCGATCGATTGAATCAGAAATACAAGAGAAGGGGTTAGAAGTGTTACCTAAGACTTCTTGCTAGATTTGCTACGAAGAAAAGGGAAGACAATCGAAACGAAAATAGAGAAAGAGAGCAGCAAGGCGAAAACCCTAGTTTTCCCCAATTTTTTTCGCCAAATCTCCTCTCATCTCCACTGTTTTTCCCCCAATTGCTTTCGCCAAAGCGGAGCCACCATGTCTGTTTTTCCCCAAAAATTTTCGCCAAAGCGCGAAATTATTTTCGCCAAAATTGCGAAAATGCTCCCTCCAATTTCAAAGCGCGAAATTATTTACTTTAGATACGGTTTTAAACCGTGGGCGGATATAGCCACGGTTATAAACCGTTGCAAATTTTTGTGTATTATTTTTAGCTACGGTTTTAAACCGTTGGTAGATATAACCACGGTTTTCAGCCGTGGCAATTAAACCAACGGTTTAGAACCGTGGCCATTTCTCCACACTTCCACGTGCAACACACGTGCATTATAGCAACGGTTTTAAGCCGTTGGGAACTATAGCCACGGCTAAAAACCGTGGCAAACATTCCAACGGTTTAGAACCGTGGCCAAGCCATTTTTAGCCACGGTTTTAGGCCGTTGGCCACTATAGCCACGGTTCCTGGCCGTGGCAAATAAGCCAACGGTTTAGGGCCGTGGCCACCTCCGTGTAGCTAAATGGGCATTTTGGTGTAGTGCCTGCAACTGAATGAGATTCTCCATGGAAACCTAACAAGCAAATATTTAGATAAATTAAAAAAAATAAGAAAATTAGGAACATAATATAAACTAACATACTAAAAATTAGAATAACACATACCCCTCGATCTTGCGAAGGACAATCGATCCAAATATTGTCTTTTGTGTATGGGTGACATGAAAAAAAGGCAATATGGTTCGGATCTTTTCTGCGCTCCTTCCTCTAAATGTATTCGCCCTGAAGAACCCAAAAAATAATTATTATCATATTTTTTGGACATTAAATAAAACTATAACATAATAAGATTTCAAAAAAAAAGAAAGTAATTGAGCATACATACATAATCCTCACGAAGACGTTCAAAGGACTTCGTTCCCAATGTGTGGCTCATTTGAGTACTACAACAACCTTTATTTTTTTTCCGCCCCCTCCTAAAAGAAAGAAAGAAAAATATGTACAAAAATGTACCATTATTAAAAGGTAAATAAAAAGTTTTTAAATGAGTTTTTGTTAAATCCCAATGATTCACCATCTCCACCCACTGATCGAATTCAAACCAGTTGGACATATCCTTCGTCGTTGTGATGGTCTACTAGTACGGTATCTCCTTTTCAACTCGTGTTTGTATTCTATGTATGCATGTTCAGCATTGGCCAACACCATACTTCGAATAAGTGGCATCTTATCCAAATCTTCATCCCGAAAACTGATGGTGCCCTGCATCCACAATAAAAAAATAGCAAGCTATGAGTAAAAATTTATAAGTATCTTACTTTTACTATTATTTTAAAAGTAAATACTTACACGTATTCTATTCCACAAAGCTTCCTTCAAATCTTCCTTAATTAATCGTCAATATTTAGAAGAAGATTAGCAAGATCTCTCACCTCTGAAGTTATATACTTAAAGGATTTGCACCAACACACTTCCCATGTTCATTAAACTCACAAGGTTCTTTTCTCATATTGTCTTTCCATGCCCACCATATTTTGCTAAGACCTCGCATTCCTTTGGGGCACTGCTACATACACAATCACATATTTGGTTAGCTTTGTTCATTATACAAAATTAAATCAAAATGTGACATAGATAATACATGTATGTCCAATATAAAACAGTTGAAGCCGTTTCTTCATTTTAAATTAGGGAAGCTCTCCTGATATCTTGATTTTGAACAACATCCAAGCCATAAATTAATCTAATGAAACTAAATATGGTCCAAAACTTTGGACTGAAATTTGGTATTCATCCAGAGCATGGATTTCCAACACCAAAGCATCACATTTCCAGCAACACGTAACAAATTAAAATCATAAGAAAGGGTACATCAAAAGTTTCACAAATTATTCATGTCTATTACCAGATTCTTTAATAAAGGAACTAGTCCACACTGAAGAACAAAATTTTCCCCACCCAACCGTCACTATACAACTACATGCTAACGTTTAATACCTAAATCTACCAAGGAGAAAGCAAAAAAAAAACAAAAAAGTTATATGATCACCCACGAGCAAGGATTGTGATTTTGCGAAATTATACAAAATTTTGCGAAAAATTTTGTTTTTTTGAAATTATGAAAAGAAAAAATTACATTTTTCGAGGGTATTTAAAAAAAATTTCGGTGTTTTTTCATAAATTTTGAGTTTTTTTCTTCTAATTATCATTTATTTTAATTATTTGTTGATTTTTGAAATCACCCCCTAATTTCCTAATTATCACTTCTTCTACTTGTATCTTAATTTTTGAAACTACCCCTTAATTTTCTAATTTTATTTAATGTCTTTAATATATTTATTTACTTGCATATTATTTTTCACATATTTAATATACTCTCAAATTTATTATATATATTTAATGTATTCTCAAAATTTTTACGCTTGTTCTTTACACACCGAAGTATTTCTTAAAATCAGGAGAACGAAACTAACTCGAAAAAACGAAATCACAAATAACTTTGACTAAATTTAGTTTTGAATTGTTTGATGGACAATTATAGCTAAAAAATGTTTGGGTTTTAGGATGTCTAATTGATGTAGTGGGTCCTGAGCTAGATGGCAAAAATAATATTCATGGTTATTAAAGAAAAATTAAACAAAAAGAATACATTGTAAATCCAAATAACTTTGTAGTCATTGAATTTTTTATATTTGATAATAAGTAGTAATTGAATTATTTCTCAAAGAGAAATAAAACTTTTGTCTACAATTCCAATTTGGAAACCAGGCCAAATAACTCTAATTGACATGGTGGGTTAGGTGTTTAATTACTTGGTCTGCTACATGAAACCAAACGGCAATTAGGATTCAGAAACCTTTCCAATTTTCCATCTCATATCTCTTACTACTTCTCATTCTCATACTTGCATTTGTTCTTCTTGGTTTCATACCAACCCCTTTCATGAAGAAAAGCTGGGTCGCATTGGCGCCAACAACCAATTTTTAATCAACAGGAAGTATGTGTAGAAGTTGTCTAATATCAAAGTTAGCCTAAAAATATCCCAAGATTCTTTCCTAGTCGTTTTTGTACTAAAGACGTTCTTTCCTCTTAAATTTTATCCTATTTCTATGGACAATCTCCATTGCTTTATGTCGCTGCTTGTAGGAAAAATAACGATTTGATAGAGGTTGATTCGTGATGCCTCAACTCTCAAGCTTCCACCTTGTTTTTTTGGTTTCAAGGAAACAAAGAATAGGTTGGAAAAAATAATAAAATTTGAGAGAGTAGTCGGCAACATTTTTTTATTGGGACCCATAAAAATGGGAAGATTTGATGGCATGGTCTTTTTTTTTTTTTTTTTAAGACAAGCAAGGCTTTTATTGGATCTCACAATTATTAAATGCCTTCGGCATAAATTTTGGACTTGTGATATTGTTCAACACAAGTTTTGGTACATGATTTAATTATGTTAATAAATTAAGTTAATCCAATGAGGTCTCTAGCACTACTCTATTTTTTTTTATAAAAAAATTATTTATTTATTTTCTTAAATTGTCACTAATAGCCCTAGGACAAAGATTCATGAGAGGTTGATGGATATATTTGTTTCTTTTTCCTCTTTCAAATTGTAGCCCTAGGACAAAGATTCATGCATTGGCATATCAAAGTAAAGGGTGACTAGGAATGTGCTTACAGAAATTCTAAATGTCGAGGAAGTGGGCGAGGAAATGAGCGAGGGGAGAGAGGTGGTGGGGTGGGGATCGTTCACCTCTCTCGAGATGCGTATCATCTTTTTTGGCGCGCATTTCGAGAGAAGTGAACGGTCCCCATCCCACCACCTCCCTCCCCTCGCTCATTTCCTCGCCATGTAGAATAACTCATGTGCTTAACACCTTAGTTGCAAAGGCCAATATAATGGAATTGAAGTTAATGACGATATTTTTCATGATATTAGGGTGTGTTTGGTTGCATGAAATCCTATGCCATGGGAATTTATGAGGGGATCCCTACATTTTAGGCTAAATTGATATATTACTCTACATCTACCATTTGACCACCATTTGATTTTGTGATCAATGGTGAGAATGAAAGTCCCATGAATATGGGAATTCCACTCTTTGGTCCCCCCAAGGCATGTGATTTCCATGTTCATGGGACTTCCATTCCCACCATTGATCACAAAACCAAATGGTGGATATGGAGTGATACATCAATTTAGCCTAAAATGTAGGAGTTCCCTCATAAATTCTCATAATATAGAATTCCATGCAACCAAACACACCCTTAGAGTTTATTGGTCCATTGGGAGCAGAAGTGTAGTTACAAAGTCTTCAAGCTTTTATCCATTGGATATCATGAGACCAAAGACAAAGGAGTGCCCATTGCATCTGTGATGAAACCACAAATCATGACCCCCCTGTGAGGATGAGACAAATGTAGAATTCATTGAAATTTTCTTTCTAGAGTGCTTTTAATTGTCCACATAAGTGTCCCACGAAACGAATCACCATATTACATACCAATACAAAGCCAATATGACCTGGGATGGCTGAAAATAGATTAACAATGGATACTAATTCTAACACACCTAGGCATATAATTAAGATGAACCATGCACATGATTCAACTAGGAGAGCGGCAGACATGGTTGTTCTACCAAGGTCATTAATGAATAACTTTCGCTCTGTAGGGATACTAGACAACAGGGAATGTTGTAAAAAAAAAAGATAACGGCACCTTGAAATGAAAATATTCATTGCATCTGATCTAGAAACTAGAAAGAGAAGTAAACAAACTCAAAGCTGCAATAGACAGAGACTTTCAAGGTTGTTTGATTAGGCTCATGTATGTCTCCACCCCATTGCTTTGGTTCGAAAGCTTGCTTTTACTGCCACCATCTTTCACTTATGGCACGAGAGGAACAGGCGATTGTTTGAGTCCTCTCGCTTGGTTGCTTTGAATCTTGTCTCCAAAATCACCTCGGATATCAGATTGCGCAAAGCTGTCCTTGATGTCAAAATGGCTGACTCGAATCAATGCAGGACATTCTGTGATCGACTAAGACTTCCACTGAGTTTTGTTACTGAAACCAGACCGAGGTATCCTTGGAAAAGGCCTGACCTGCAATGGTATATGGTGAACTCAGATGGGTCCTTAACTGGGACAAGAGGCGGCTACGGAGCCATTATTCGTAACCTCACTGGAGGGGTATTAGCAGCAGCAGCAGGCTCGAAAGATGGATATTCAGTGATTCTTCATGAACTCCAGGGGGTCCTCTTGGAACTCAAATTAGCACAGCAACATGGCCTCAGGAAGATCGAACTATGTATGGACTCTGCAAATGCGCATATGTACATCACTACTACCAGGCTTCCTCCCTGGGAAGCTAGGCATATCACCAGACGGATTAAAGAAGCTCTCTCGGACTTTGAAGAATACAAGATCACGCATGTATTTCGCGAGACCAACCAGGCAGCAGATAAGCTCGCAAGCCTACTGCCTAGCGAGGAATTCCTAGAGATTACTCCTAGCTCCTTTGCCCAAGATTTAAAAGACATTATTCATGATGATGCTAGAGGTAGAACATATATCAGACAATAACATGTAACGCTTTTTCTGTGGTTTGGGGAGCCCATTTATACCCCGCGCTTGCTTTTCAAAAAAAAAAATGTCTCCACTCCCATTAGGAAGAAGTGGTAAAAGATTCCAATCCTTGCCATTGTCACTAATATCGCCATACTCAAATAAAATATGTTTGTCCCAGTCCAATTAATTGCACCAAAACCAGAAGGATTGATCAATGCACCACCCTATCACAACAATGATAACAAAATAGTAATAATAATTATTATTATATCATAATGACTTTAATAATAAATAAATAAATAAATAAACCAATCGAAAACACACACATACACACAAAATTTTTCGAAAGTCCACAATGCCAGCTTAATTGCGAATGAACTTCTAATGGAAGGTTACCACTTGCCAAAATAATGATTAAAAATGGGACCAAATTTGCTTATGTTATTAATAAGGAATCGGCGAGGGAGGGGGTGAAGCCGTTCATCCTCCTCGAGATCTATGAAAACGCGTATCTATTAATAAAGGTATCAAAGTCTTCTCCAATTGAGTTTGACCATTTACACATAAAAATTTTTTTTTTAAAAAAAAACCCAACTTTTAAATCCTTAGACAATTGAGTTTGAGTATTATAATTTTTGCATTTTATTTTAGGGTTAATTACCTTTTGGCCACTCATTAGTTTTTGTACATTCCTCCTTCACCTCCTTAGTTCTTGAAATTCAGTCAAATCCCCATTTTGAGTCTTGACCAGCAGATAATATCCAATGTTTAAAATGTCAAAAATAATGTGAGCAATATCACACCTCACACCCAAATCTTAAAATATAAAAATGGACCAATTGTTATAATACACATCCATACACATTTAGGGACAGCAGTGGAGCGGGTTTTTATTGATATCCGCCCCACTCGCCCCGTTTAGGGCGGATTTGGTTAAGGGTGGATGGAGATTGGGGCGGATACGGATATCCAAACTGTATCCGTTTATTATTCGGAGCGGATGTGGATTTGTCCATATCCGCCCCATGGATATCCGTTTAACGGATTAAATTACTATAATGCCCTTAGACTATAAATAGGAAATAAACCCCTCTCACATTCTCATTCACTCATTCACTGTCTCACGATCTCATTTCGCAATTCGCATCTCACAGAGCGAAGGCTCTCTGTGTGCTCGAAGGCTCGAAGCCTCACTGGTGGTCGATCGAAGCCTCTTTGTGGTCAAGCGTGGTGGTCGATCGAAGCCTCGAAGCCTGCCTCTCTGGTGGACGATCGAAGCCTCGAAGGTGGTCGATGGGTGGTCTGGTGGTCGAAATCGAAGCCTTCCTCTCATTTTTCTCCCCTATTGTGAAAAAGATCGAAATCTCTGATCTGATATCAAAGATCCCTGCCTCTCTGGTGGTCGATCGAAGGCTCGAAGGGTGGTCGACATCGAAGCCTTCCTCTCCTTTTTCTCCCTTACTGTAAGAAAGATCGAGATCTCTGAGATCAAAGATCTGATCTCTGAGATCCAGATTCTTTAGATCGAATTTTTTTTTTTGTAATTTTTTGTTATAATTTTGTATCTTGATTCTTTAATTCGATTTTTTTTAAAATTTTTTGTTATAATTTTTGTATCTTTTACTAGTAAGAATCCTTGTGCTTCTTGGATGTTTTTGTGAGCTTTCGCCTAATACAATCTATTATGGATAATGATATTGGTTAACAAGTTTTGAAAACATGGTTGATATGAGTTTGATGCTATGATCGGGGTGGGGACCCGGCAATCCAATAACAAAACCGCAAACCATAAATGGATTGGCAGGGCGGGGCAGATATCCACCAATCTGCGCGGGGCAGTTATGGTTTTTAATTAACTTTATAAACGGATTGGCGGGGCGAATTTGGGGATCCATTTTTTCTGACGGATCGGGGATGGATTTGCTAAAATCCTCCCCGTTGCCATCCCTATACACATTACCTTCATCTTCCCCATTACTCACCTCCAAATCCCAAACCCAAACCCCTCCTCCACCATTGTAGCTCCTCATTCCCCAAGAAGCACTACACTCCGATTTGCCAATGCAATCCGACTACAAATAAAGAGAAACCTCCCTACTTCTCTTGTCATCTCCTCTATGTTTTCCTCTCTCTACTCTATGTTTCCCTCTATATACTTTGCTCTCTCTCAACAACATACTCATCACTAGCTAGAATTTCTTCAAACAGTTTCCACAAAAAATGAATAGAATGGACTATTCTTCATCTATTTTTTTTGGAAATTGAGCAGGGTTATTTAGGATCCCCAAACCTGATAAAATAAAAGCAAATACTGAAGCAAACTCTCACAAGATAGAGGACTCACCAAAACAAGCCTAGACTATAAACAAACTCAGCCTTTGTACCTTTTGTTTGCTTTCTTAGTTCTATTGGATTTTTGGGGACAAAGGCTAAAATCTTTGGTGTGAGTGTTAGAGAACGTCTTTGCAACCGGTTCTGTAAACACATCATCATCGCTAGAGAGGCCCGGCTCATGCTCTTCTTTAGGAACCTGACAATTTACTTGTTTCAATCTATTGCATATGCGATTCTGGTCCTCTTCCCATATATCTTTTAACCAAATGTAGTTTGCCTTCACTGAATCTTCCCATACATCTTCTTCTTCTTCATCCCTTTTCTTTTTCTCTATTTAACCATTATAATTCTCTTCATTCAGTCCATTAAAGATCTCCTCAAACACCATCGCCAATAACATCTCGTGGTAAAAATAAATAAATAAAATATAATACCTTCTTCTTCCCCAAACCAACACCACCACTGTCCTGCCGACACCAACCTCTCATTATCTCACCACTCTTTTCTCTTCCTCTCTCTTTTTGCTCCACTACCATCACTGCCACACCAATTTCATCGCCATCTACCACCACAACAACCCTCCCTCTCCCACTAATCATTTTTCTCACTTATAAAAAATCCTCTTTAATGGCACTCTGTTCAAGCTAGAACATGTGTGCAACAAAATATTAGGCAGAAATTATAGGGAGCGTCTAGCTCCCTTACCCTCGCTCCCTAGAATTTATGAATATTAGGAGTGATTACAAACCTTGGTCGCTTGACTTTCCAATGTAATACATTTGAAGACGTTTTTCATCTAATCAAGAAATATTTTAAAGAAAAAAATGTGTATGTGCAAATCAACAATATGTGTAAATTCCTGAATCAATGTTCTGATATTTCATGGATTAATTGCGGTAAATGATTGATGTAGTTTGTTAATTATATTGCAAAGATTTGATTGATTTTACAAACAGAAAAAAGCTTGTTAGAACATCTTTGGATGAGATCTTCAATATTGCCATGTGCATACATTCCCCTGCTTGGAAAAGTGTCCAGCTCTTCCTCTTTCAAGATCCCATAAAATTGAGTAACTTTTAATGTTGAGCAAACATATGTTTTATACATGATAATCAATCACTCCAAGAATAAAGTAGACATGGCCTTGAAAGCAAACTCAAATTCTCTACAAGATCATCATTTTGCAAATTGTTTTCCGCACTCCAAGTTGCGAAAATTTTAATGGAAGTTCACCCAAAAGTACATTTTTAGTAATCATTTGCATTTGTGGTAGATTTTTTGTCAGCCAACGTCTCAACATGCATACATAGCACATGTGAGAAATTTAGTCATACACAAATAGCCCTTCGTTCATTGAATATAAGTTTTAACTTTGATTAGTTCGAGGGTTATTGAGGAAATGCCTTTTTCGACTTGTCAACCCCTCATCATTTTGACCAATGCATCTGTGCCTCCCAAAATCATCTACTGTTGGTTTACCCTCCAAAATTATTGCTTTGGATTTAACTCCATCATCAACCACAAGCATTTTTTGTTCAAAGTTACTAATCAATATTGGGAGGCAAAGTTGCATTAGGCAAATGATTGGAGGGTAAGTGCCAAAAGCTCTTGAGAAAATTATGAGTTAAACTGAAGGGCAAGATAGGAAAGGGTAGAATAGCTAAGCTGGTCCTTATTTAACTGACCTCATGAATATAATGCAAAAAATATATTTTCAACTAACCTCATGAATTCATCCAATCCCGGTCTTTAAATCCCAAACTCAATGAGACCGTTTTAGTCTTAATCCCTAAACTTTCAAATTCAGCCACTTTCGACAAGTTTCGGCCTATTGGACCTTGCAATGTAATTTATAAAGACGTCTCCAAGATTTTGGCAAATTGTATGAAACCATTGCTTGACAACATCATCTCCCCCAAATCAAGGGGGTGTTCTTCAAGGACGATCCATCTCGGATAAAGTCAATCTTGCACATGAGGCCTTTTTTCCAAATGAAATATTGTCTCAAGAAAAAACAAGGTTGGGTGGCAATCAAAATTGATATGTCCAAAGCCTATGACAAAGTAGAATGACCATTTCTCCTTCAAACCCTTAAACAATTGGGTTTTTCTGGCAACTGGATACAACTCATTGAACAATGCATTTCAACCTCCTCTCTTCGCATACTGCTTAATGGCTCCCTCTTGGAAACGATCAAACCTACTAGGGGTTTTCGCCAAGGTGACCTCCTGTCTCCATATCTCTTCATAATCATCACTGAAGCTCTATCCCACCGCTTGCTCGAGCAGAAGCCAATAGTATGCTTCGAGGCATCCAACTGCGGCAACAATCTCCCTCTATCGGCCACATTCTCTATGCAGATGACTTCTTGCTCTTCTGTAGAACTTAACTTGCGGAGGCTTACTCTGTCAAGGATATTCTCACGGATTACTACGATGCCTCTAGGCAAACAGTAAATTATGACAAATCCTCTGTGTTCTATAGTTCAAATGTTCATCCCAAGCACACTGAGATGATTAACAGAATTATTGGCTCTAGGCCGTATAACCCAAAAGACAAATATATTTGGGTTCTCCCCTTTTTCTTTCAAAAAAGAAAGCCTCGAATTTTCAATTCCTTGTGGAAAAAATTAACAACAAATTATCTTCGTGGAAATCTAAGGTCATGTCTCAAGCAGGAAGGACTATTATAATTAAATTAGTTCTCCACTCCATCCCAGTATACAATATGCAAACATTTCTTCTACCATCTTCGACCACCACTCAAATTGACATTCTAGCCCGAAACTTCTGGTGGAATGATACGGAGGATGGGAAAGTGAAACATTTGTGCATTTGGAAACATATTGCCTTGCCTTGACATCTAGGAGGCCTCAACATCCCACCAGTCAGAATCAAGAATCTAGCTCTCAAAGCTAATCAGGTTTGGCGTGCTATGGTGCAACCGATCAACCCCTCTATTCTGCAACTTACTTTCGAAACAAGAGCATGCTTCAACTTGATAAACCCCCGACCGCATTTCGTCTATCTAGGATCTCTGGATTAGGGACACATCTCACCAACCCCAATGGAATGAAGACATTATCACATCTTTGTTCCCACAACCAGTGGCAAATGATATTATGAATATCATCATTTGCCCATCGACCTCTCCAGATACCCTAATCTGGAATTTTGACAAACGTGGCCCTTTCTCGGTCAAAAGTGCCACCAAAGCCTTTGTGCTTACTAATTTTGAAACTTCCACATTAGGACCCCTTGAATTTTGTCTCACTCCTAAAATCTCAATGAATTATGGCGAATCAAGGCCTCAGCTAATATTATTCTCTTGTTGTAGAAGGTTTCCCAAAACCTGCTATCCACTTTGACCAACTTATCTCGGATTCATGTCTCTGACGATAATTGTTGCGTTTTTTGTCAGAATCAGCTCGAGGACACTACTCATCTCCTTTTTTCTTTTTCCCATAGTCCAGAGATTCTGGCTTCTTTTCAGTGACGGAGCCAAGATTTTTGTTGAAGGGGGGCGGACGATGAATCCTAGTTAATTAATCATAATATAATAACTAATTATAATAACATAATTTTTTTTGGAATTTGAACATTACATAAATATTTATAAAACATCAATTGTTAAACAAACCTCCATCTAATTTATGTGGGAGGAAGATTGATCAAACAAGCTACTTTGTAGGAGCATAAAAGATAAGTATATGGGAGACAAATCAAATTGGTATATAAAGTTAAGGGACAAAAATTAATTTCAAATGTAAAGTTATATGTTTACAAAAAAAAATTACGTCATTTGCTAGTTTTCCTATAAAAATAGCTAATTAGTTTATTTTTTATTTTTCCCTATAAAAAAGTTAGGTTATTTGTCTCCCCGGGACTAGCAGTCAACATGCGTTGGCTGTCAAAAGGCTCACGTTGATTATCAAAATGTTCTTCGAACAATAACCCACAGATGAATCTGGAAAAACTAATGAGTTGAATTTTTCATGTATCTCCTTGAAAATTTATATGAATAAAAATACAAAACTAGATCTCGATATACGAATTCATCTCAAGAAAATACTTAAAAAAAAATTATTCCTCAAAGCAGACAAAAGAGGTTGGGGTTGTTGATGATTGGTGGCGATGGTGGGAAAGAAAAATAAATTAAACATATAGGGAATGAGACAAAGTGAGGATGAGGTGGGATGGTTGTCGGTCTCGCACAGATAAAGGGAGAAGAAATGAAGAAATGGGGGGGTCATCGGCGTTGCAGAGAACATGGGAAGAGAGGAAGGGGTGGGGCAAGATGGCATCGTCGGCGTCGCATAATCGTCAAAACAAAAAAAATCAAAAGGCAGTGTGGGCGGGTGCCCCCATTTGACCCTCCTAAATCCGTGCTTGCTTCTTTCCCCCCTCTCTATTAATTGGGCCTACACCAACCTTCCTAACCATTCGGTTAGCTATTTCCTTAAGCTCGTTTGGGAAACTGTCGGGGCTCATCCACTGACCTGTGATGAGATGCTATCTCAGATCGTGGTAATCATTTTTTCGATTTGGCAAGTTAGGAATGACATGATTTTCCGAAAGCATAAGTTTTCCATCCAGAACTTTATTTAGATCGCCAATCACACTTGGTCTACATGGCAAAAACAATGGTTCCTTACCACTCACTCTAAGAATCAAGATAATCAAACCACGTCCTTGCACCATGTCCTTGAAACAGTAGCTTGCGACAATCCGACCCATGCCACGAGTCTTAACCCTATTAGCAACCATGCCTCAGATAGAGAATCTTTATCTGAGGATCATACTTCCAGATTACACACCATCCATGATCAGATTAATGCCGCTAGGAATCACAGACTTAACTCTTTGTCCATAACTATACTTACTAGTCTTTCCCATGATATGATTGTGGTGTCTTATGATGCTTGTTTCTTTGCATCTTCACAGCAGTGAGCTTTTGGAATCTTGGCAGCGGTGGATGCTTTTGGGAGGATACGTGCTAGGTTAGCTGACACAATCCTTGGCCAGGTAGCAGATAGTACCATGGTCGAATGTTTTGCTGCGAAAACAACTTTACTACTTATCCAAGCAAGGAATTGGCAAACCGGGTTGCTTCTAGGAGATTCTGGGAACTTACACTCTCTTTTGCAGGATGAGATGGGGGATCAGCGAACAAACTCTAAATGGATGTGGAGATCGATAGTGTGTAGTATACAGACACTTCTTTCATGTCTCTTTGGCTGGTCATGTAACTTTATTCCTAGGACTCTTCTATTGCAAGACAAGGACTATGTAACCATATTAACTATTTGTAATATATGCATTATCAAAAAAAAAAAAAAAACCCTCATGAATGTGTCATCTTGCAATTGGATTTATTACATTGGCGTTTTTTCCTTATTTAACAATTGATAAATTGACCACTGGGTATTGACTTTCTGTCTTCCTCAATAAGAGCACCCTACAATTTTATTTTTATTTTTATTTTTTTGCAATTTAATAACTTTATGCTAACTCATCCATTTTTAATTTATTGTAGGAAAGAAAAACTTGACTCTTGTGAGACACACAAAGAACGAAGGTTCTTCGTCGTTCATTGTTAAATGTAGTTTAAATAAAGATACGAAGGAGAAATGTTTGGTAAAATTTTCAACAAGCGCACATGCCTTGATGTCTTACCTTCTCTGCAAATGAGTGATAATACAATAGTTGTCTATGGTGTGGAATGTGCACATCGAAATAAAATTATATTGACTATATATAGACAACTATTGTATTATCACTTTCCCACAAAAAAAAAGGTTGAAGATCTATGACTGTGCCTTGGTTGCACCTATATATGGAATAACCTTTGTGACTAAGGAAGCAGAAGGAGCAATTGACTAAGAAAAAAAAGTTAGGTTATTTGTCTCCCCGGGACTAGTAGTCAACATGCGTTGGCTGTCAAAAGGCTCACGTTGATTATCAAAATGTTCTTCAAACAATAACCCACAGATGAATCTGGAAAAACTAATGAGTTGAATTTTTCATGTATTTCCATGAAAATTTATATGAATAAAAATACAAAACTAGATCTCGATATACAAATTCATCTCAAGAAATACTTAAAAAAAATTATTCCTCAAAGCAGAGTTGTTGATGATTGGTGGCGATGGTGGGAAAGAAAAATAAATTAAACATATAGGGAATGAGACAAAGTGAGGATGAGGCGAGATGGTTGTCGATCTCGCACAGATAGAGGGAGAAGAAAAGAAGAAATGGGCGGGGTCATCGGCGTTGCAGAGAACATGGGAAGAGAGGAAGGGGTGAGGCAAGATGGCGTCGTCGGCGTCGCATAATCGGCAAAACAAAAAAAATTAAAAGGCAGCGAGGGCGGGTGCCCCCATTTGACCCTCCTAAATCCGTGCCTGCTTATTTCCCCCCTATCTATTAATTGGGCCTACACCAACCTTCCTAACCATTCGGTTAGCGATTTCCTTAAGCTCCTTTGGGAAACTGTCGGGGCTCATCCACTAACCTGTGATGAGATGCTATCTCAGATCGTGGTAATCATTTTTTTCGATTTGGCAAGTTAGGAATGACATGATTTTCCGAAAGCATAAGTTTTCCATCCAGAACTTTATTTAGATCGCCAATCACACTTGGTCTACATGGCAAAAACAATGGTTCCTTACCACTCACTCTAAGAATCAAGATAATCAAACCACGTCCTTGCACCATGTCCTTGAAACAGTAGCTTGCGACAATCCGACCCATGCCACGAGTCTTAACCCTATTAGCAGCCATTCCTCAGATAGAGAATCTTTATCTGAGGATCATACTTCCAGATTACACACCATCCATGATCAGATTAATGCCGCTAGGAATCACAGACTTAACTCTTTGTCCATAACTATACCTATTAGTCTTTCCCATGATATGATTGTGGTGTCCTATGATGCTTGTTTCTTTGCATCTTCACAGCAGTGAGCTTTTGAAATCTTGGCGGTGAATGCTTTTGGGAGGATACGTGCTAGGTTAGCTGACACGATCCTTGCCCGGGTAGCAGATAGTACCATGGTCGAATGTTTTGTTGCGAAACAGCTTTACTACTTATCCAAGCAAGGAATTGGCAAACCGGGTTGCTTCTAGGAGATTTTGGGAACTTACACTCTCTTTTGCAGGATGAGACGGGGGATCAACGAACAAACTCTAAATGGATGTGGAGACTGATAGTGTGTAGTATACAAACACTTCTTTCATGTCTCTTTGGCTGGTCATGTAACTTTATTCCTAGGACTCTTCTATTGCAAGACAAGGACTATGTAACCATATTAACTATTTATAATATATGCATTATCAAAAAAAAAAAAAACCGCATGAATGTGTCATCTTGCAATTGGATTTATTACATTGGCGTTTTTTCCTTATTTAACAATTGATAAATTGACCACTGGGTATTGACTTTCTGTCTTCCTCAATAAGAGCACCCTACAATTTTTTTTTTTTTTTTTTTTTGCAATTTAATATCTTTATGCTAACTCATCCATGTTTAATTTATTGTAGGAATGTAGTTTTAATAAAGATACGAAGGAGAACTGTTTGGTAAAATTTTCAACGAGCGCACATGCCTTGATGTCTTACCTTCTCTGCGAATGAGTGATAATACAATAGTTGTCTATGGTGTGGAATGTGCACATTGAAATAAAATTATATTGACTATTGAGACAAGTACTTGCTGAAAAAGTTAGACCGGTCAACCTTTGATCGTTGGTTAATCGCTTTCCCACAAAAAAAAAGGTTGAAGATCTACGACCGTGCCTTGGTTGCACCTATGGAATAACCTTTGTGACTAAGGAAGCAGAAGGAGCAATTGAGTTGCTTCAAACGATCAAAATCTTTCACTTAATGATTTCATCGAAGCTTAACACTTCCTAGAACCTATAGTAATTTCTGTGAGTTGCAAGTTTTGCAGTTGGAGGAGATGATTATAAAAGATGGAGGGTTGTTTAGCCAGATGCTTGATATATAGTTGTTCCCTTGTGAAAACCTTGGTTTTAAGAAACTTTAATATTAATAATTTGAGAAAGTTGGGTATTTCTTTTCTACAACTTGAGGAATTAATGATACTAAGAGATGAGCAATTTTGTACACCTGAGGGTAAATATTTGAAGATTGAGATAAATGCCCCGAAACTCAATCAGATAACATTGGTTGGAGATTATTATTCTCTTAATTAGATTTTAACTCGTATAGTTAAGCCCGATGTTATAGTTATTGGCTTCACCTTCACGAAACTTCTTAACAAGCCCGGCCTGAGGATGTAAAAGAGTCATCATTGTGCTTATTCATTTGAGGCTATCAAATTTTCAGAATTATGATTTGAAGGTCTAAGGTGTCTAGAGCTGAATGTATCACATTATGAGTTTGTTGTTCCAGCAATTGAAAAGCTCCCCTCATATAGAAACACTTGTCATGCATGCATGTACCGAAATTCTGGATGGAAATGTGGGAGGAATTCAATTCGGAAATCCCAGTACGTACACCACCACCTCAATACACTCTTAAGATGAACTTTCAAAACTCTACCGATGAAGTGAAATTTCTGGAAGGCACGTGAATTAAACCCCAATTCAATTGTAAGAGGATAAACCAATAGCATTAGGCAAATGATTGGAGGGTAAGTGAAATTATGAGTTAAACCGAGGGCAAGATAGGAAAATGTAGAACAGCTAAGCTAGTCCAGTGGGGGTGTGTAAAGTAATGGGGTTGGAAGGTTCTTCTCTTCCACGCGGAGTAGTTGATTCTTCAACCCTTCCTTCCTTCCAGCTTCTTTGAAATTTCTATTTCGGCCATAAAAGACAACCCCTGCCTTCTCTTCCAATTCAATCCAGCTTGTTTGAAGATGGCAAATTACTCTGCTCCAATGCCTGCGATTGGCTTGTATATTGCGGCTGCCTCTTTCATATGTTTTCTCTTCCTGTTTTTTGATATATGCTCTGGATTTCGTAATAGAAAGCCATGGCTTCCTTGTCGATTTTTCTCACTCAACTCACTTACTCTATCTCTTTCAGCAGTAGCTACAAAGCTCCCAGTTGATCTCACCACACCAATGCCCAGTGCTCTCGACCAATTATCTAAGCTTATTGGTACAACCATGATTTGCATTTCCATGGGCTTCTTTTTCCCTTCCATTGTTGCCGTACCAAAATCAGAATGCCTCTCCAATTTGGCTGCCTTGACCATATTTGTAATCACTGTCATGGTCAATATTTGCATACAAATGAGTACGGGGGTGATCTTCTGTTTCTTTGTTGAACACACTCTAATCTTATTTTTCATGTTGTTGTTCCTAGTAAATTTATGGGG
>QNQO01003191.1:0-70172 GCA_003290165.1 Berberis thunbergii | reverse complement strand
CTCCTCCAGCGTGTGTGGACAGTTGTCCCAGTCACCTCCTCCTCCTACACTGCCTCCATCTCTCGACTAATTAAGTAGAGACAAGTTGGATACATTTGGTGAATAAGCTTATTTGGAAGTTAGATTTAAATTAGCTTAGAGGGAGTGTTTGTGTATAACATATGTAGTAGGCCCTTACATTGATAGAGTTTCTGTCCAAGTCGCTAATGGTGAAGTTTCGGCTTCCATCCTGTGAAAGTCTCATACGTTGTTCACGCACTCGAGCTTGAACACGAACCAGAGCTTGCATACATTTCAGAGTCATCTGAGCTTGCTTTCGAACATTGTGTCCTCTCACTAAAGCTTGAAGCTTTACAAGCCCTCTAAGGGCCGCGAGTGCTCTTCTTGCCTTGAAGACCATACACAAAGGAAGCATGAGCGATCTTAATTCAAAAGTAACCCCTAATATATATAACACTGGATATTCTGAGAGTTTTACAGTCATATGCAATTAATTTAGGACAAACACTAACCAGGTATCCTCTGAAAGCCGTTTGAATGACAATGGCAGCATAGTGTTGTCTAATAAAATTAGCATTGGTAGCAAGCCTTGTTGTTGCTGTTGTAAGACGAACAACCTCAGCCGCTGCTTGGGCTGTCACCACCGCTGCCTCTGCTGCTGCTGCCGTTGCCACAGCCACCTCAACTGCGTGTCTTTGCTGCGCATTCACAGCTGCAGCAACATGATTGGGTGCTGTTGCTGATGTTTGAGCTTTTGCCACGGAGGTCTTAATAGTCTCTGCTTCACATTGTCGATGTGACTGTGACTCTGGCTGCTGGGTTGTTACTATTACTGTTTCCTGATATGAAGGTTTGCAAAAGATCCATCTTCGTTTTTCTCTCTTCTGAACCCAGGGAAAATAACAATAATTAACTACGACACTAGTTTATCCAAGCATTTTGGAGACAATAAATTCACTAATGGGTAATTCAAGAAATCATATATGTCTAAGATAAGCACAGAAGAAATAAAATAAGAAGTAAAAAAAGAACAGACCTTTTCTTCTTCATCGTGTTCATCATTTTCCTCTCTTCTTCTTGAAGTTTTTCCAGTGGTCTTGTCTTGTCTTTGTCTTTGGTAGGAGACCTGAAAGCCTTTTTTAACGGCACTAAACCATGAATTAGCTCCCTTCTTCCCCATGGAACAAAGGATAACTATTCAAGACATAAACATGCTTTCATTTACACAGAACAGTCAAGAGAGTGAGTGAATGAGTGAAACTCGTCCAGCTCATTATATGAAGTGAGGGGAAGACAGTGTAAGGAAGGGTAAGTGTAAGGATGTTTTCTAGTGGAATGGCATGGAAACAGTAAGTAAATGGAGGTGTCAGAAGTGGGTGTGAGTGGAAAGGAACATCAATTAAATTTTCATGGCTTTCGAGAACCTCCAAGAGAGTGAGTAAGTTAAGATTGATCTCGAGAACCTCCAAAGTCTAAAGCGCACAAACACATACATACATTTCTTCTTTGTGTTCTGTATAAAGAGAAAAAGAGAAAGAGACATAGAGATGATGAGTGTTTTTGAAGTTGCCATTTTGCCCGTTGGGAGGAAGGAGGAGGAATCGACAAATACCAAATTTTTTTTTTTTTTACACAGACACACATACAAGACTTCGTTGTAAATTTGGAACAAGGATTTGGACCTAAAGGCCCCTAAAATCGACAGAACTTATGATGCATTTTTATCCAAACAGATCGTAGAATTTCATACTATCCGGATCCAAATGTTGTGTCCGACCGACCTAAGGACTGATTTTATGAAATATTTCATATTTTGAGATCTCAAAATTTAAAGTACTAAAAGCGATTTGATGAGTTATTTTGAAATATTTCGTGTTTTTTTTTTTTTTTAAATTTAGGCATTTTCGTGTAAAACCCAAAGGTTATGAAGGAATTACATTTTTTCAGCCGAAATATTTCATCATTTTTTGTAGTTTGATATTTTTGTGTAAAACTCAAAAAATATATATATATATATGAAAGAAATTTACGTTTATAGGGATACTTGTGTACTTAGGCTTCATTTAATATATTTAATGTATTTATTAGGTTAATTTACTTGTATCTTAATCTTTCTCATATTCAAATATATTTGACATGTTTTTGAAATTTTTACGTTTTTTTCTACATACAGCAAAATCTTTCTTAAAATCACAAGACCCAAGTTACACAACCCAAATACAACTCTGGGTGAAATGAAAATGGGTTCTAATTTTGTGTCACAAATTCTGTCTCCCTGGATCCCCAACCCGGAAGCTGGTGATTCTACAACAAAATGGAGCTAGAAGACATACCGTTCCCGAAGATCTTCAAGAAATGATAGAACATCAACTTGTTTATCGGGCATGCTTGAACAGTTTCATGTAGAGTCAATGAAAACAGACTGCTATAGCCTATAGGTACCAAAAACCAGCTGTAGCCATACATGTGTTAAATCATGGTATATGAAATCTGAATAGTGAAGAGATAGGAGTCAGATCTGAAATTTGTTGATTATGTAAAGCATGGAAAGGAATAAGTTAAGATATATTGGTGGAAAAAAAAAAAAAAAAAGAGCTAATATTTTAGTTTCATGAATTTAATTTGTATGAATTATCTAAATTTTGAGAATATCAATTTTGCTCATTGGTTGTTGTCAAGAGTACATAGATAGATCCAGCTATGCAATATGAACTTCAGCATACTTGTAATCTGTTAGGTTGTTGGGTCTAGTTTGTTAGTTTGTTTTGACTAACAGCTTGACTCAAATACTCTCTCTCTCTCTCTATATATATATATGATGTAACATGTACTCTTGAGATCAGATGAATCACAATACAATTTCATTTGCAAACTCATATAGATTCTAACATGGTATCAGAGCACAGTCTCTTCCTTTCTCTTCTACTTCATCTTCTTCTTCTTATTATTATTCTTCTTCTTCTTCTTCACATCAATTCTTCTTAGCTTTAATGGCAGACAAAACGCCTTCAAATGTTGCACCTTGCTCTGCTTTGACAGAGCAAAGGCCAGTCATGTTCACACATGCACTATCTGTGAAATTGAATGAGCATAACTACCTCTTGTGGAAACACAAGTATTGGCTACCATTCGAGGACACAAGTTCAGAGGTACATGGAGAAAGACACATCAGTAGCACGTTTTCTTACCACAGAAGATCAAGTTGTCAACAATGTCAATCCAGAATTGTTGTCTGGGAGCAACAAGATTAGTTACTGTTCTCATGACTTCTTTCCTCCATGACTGAATCACTTCTCACAAGGCTGGTAGGCTACCACACATCTGCTCAAATTTGGAACATCCTTGAAACATTCTTCAATTCAACAAAACACATGCCAAGATTTCTCAGTTTAGAATCAGTTGCAGACCATCAAGAAGGCGTATGTCAATCAATGAGTACCTTGCTCAAACTCAAGTTCATTGTTGATCAATTGGAATCAGCATAAAGGCTATAAATGTGTGTCTTTCACTGGCCGTGTCTACATTTCTCGTGATGTGTTTTATGAATTTCAGTTTCCATATTCAAAATGGCTACTCTAGTCTTCAACTCATCTTCCATTGGTCATACTCCTACACCACTCCTGCAACATTGCTATTCCTACTCCTTATTCTGACAGTCCGGTAAATCATCCCAGTAATTGAGTTCCTTTTTCAGTGATGATTCCTCTAGCCCATTGTCTCCAGTGGGCTCTTCTCTAGCTCCAAATACCTTGGTTTATCCATTGGTTCCTAGTCCTGCTCCCAACATAGCCCTACTACTACTTCTACCTCCTCTGCTTTAAACAATAGCCTTACTGCTCCTCCTAGCTTCAGTCCAATTTCTCCCATTGCTTCTCATATTGCTCCTAACATTCTCCCCATTTGCTCCTAGTCATCCTATGATCACTAGGTCCAAGGCAAGCATCTACAAGTCTCGAATCTATTAACATCAGCAGAACCACCAGTCTAAGTGAAGCTCTTGATACTCCACATTGGTTCACTGCCATGCAGGATGAATACTAGCTTTAATGAGAAGCAATACCTGGTCCCTTGTTGATCTTCCTCAAAATAGGTCTGTGGTGAGTTGTAAATGGTTGTTCAAAACTAAAGAGAATGTTGATGGTACCATACATCGATACAAGGCTCGTTTAGTGGCTCGAGGATTCCAACAAACAGCTGGGTTTGACTATGCAGGACCTTCAGTCCAGTAGTTAAACCTACTACAATTCGAGTGGTATTCACAGTGGCTATTACATATGATTGGACAATCTCTCAATTAGATGCTAACAATGCCTTCCTAAATGGAGACTTGCAAGAAGAAGTATACATGATGCAGCCTCCTGGTTTCATTGACTCATCAAGGCCTTTTGCTGTATGCAAACTTCGCAAGGCATTGTATGGACTGAAGTAGGCTCCCCGAGCCTGGTTTTGATAAACTGCGACACACTCTGTCATTATTTGGTTTTGCTCCATCCAAGTTAGACTCCTCACTCTTCATCAGGCATTCTCCTTCTCCAATATTTCTGCTAGTCTATGTTGATGATATATGGTCACTGCTCAAATTCTAATGATGTGTCACGACTCATCCAACGACTGAATGCTCAGTTTGCTCTCAAAGATCTTGGCTGTGTTAACTATTTCCTTGGCATCCAAGTTCAGCACACCAATCATGGTCTGTTTTTATCTCAGACTAAGTATATTAATGACCTTATTTGTCGTGCTAAGATGCAAAATGCAAAAGGTTTACCTACAACTATGAGTGGTGGTGAAAAACTGTGTGATACAGGCAGTGATCCAGTTCTCAATGTTCATCTTTATCGGAGTCTAGTTGGTGCTCTTCAGTATGTGACCATTACAAGACTTGAGCTTGCTTACTCAGTCAACAAAGTCCGTCAATTTTTACAAAATCCACTTGAATCACATTGGCGTGTGGTTAAAAGGATCCTACGTTATCTTAAGGCTACACAAAATTTTGGTCTTCATCTTGTTTCTGCTCCTTCCTTTCAATGGACTGGATATTGTGATGCTGATTGGGGTTCTGATCCATTGATAGGAGATCAACATGTGGCTACTGTGTTTACTTAGGTGCCAACCTCATCTCTTGGTCTTCCAAGAGGCAGAGCACAGTCTCTAGAAGCAGCACTGAAGCTGAGTATAGATCTCTTGCTGCTGTTACAGCTGAACTCACTTGGTTACAGTCCCTGGTTTTCTGAACTTCGTCTTGGTTGCAGTATCCCCACTATATGGTGTGATAACAAAAGTGTTGTTATGTTGAGTGCTAATCCTGTTCTCCATGCTAAAACCAAGCATATTGAGTTGGATGTCTTTTTATTGTCCGTGAAAAGGTTGCTCGACGTCTTGTTCATGTATATCATATTCCAGCAGTTGATCAAGTTGCTGACATTCTCACTAAATCACTTGGTAAATCCAGGTTCATGCTACTTCGTGACAAACTCAGCGTTGTTGATTCCTCTACGCTTAGTTTGAGGGGGGTTGTCAAGAGTACATAGATAGGTCCAGCTATGCAATATGAACTGTCAGCATACTTGTAATCTGTTAGGTTGTTGGGTCTAGTTTGTTAGTTTGTTTTGACGAACAGCTTGACTCAAATACTCTATATATATATATGATGTAACATGTACTCTTGAGATCAGATGAATCACAATACAATTTCATTTGCAAACTCATATAGATTCTAACAGTTGTTATAAACTTATAGCTAATTGCAAGATCAACAAGGTAAGGCATGTTTAAGCTATCTTGACAGCTAGTTACCGAAGGAAGATTAATTGGTTCGTTGGAAAATATCGTCCTTACAGTAAAGCCTTA
Organism: Berberis thunbergii; assembly: GCA_003290165.1. Lineage (NCBI taxonomy): Eukaryota > Viridiplantae > Streptophyta > Magnoliopsida > Ranunculales > Berberidaceae > Berberis > Berberis thunbergii. Next base: position 64,325 of record QNQO01003191.1, on the reverse strand, counting down.
ACCTTTACAAGCCTTTTTTAGGTGCACCAAGTACTGTACTAATATAATGGGAGTGATGATCTCAAGAACCTGGAAACAAAATTATGTTGCAAGTATTATATATTAATCGTTAATCACAAATTGATTTGTGTCTTTTGTGTATGGAGGACTATCAGAAAAGACAGACACCATTGAGAATGACGAACAAGGCGTGAGGGTGAAGGCCGGCAACATCAATGTCAATTGCGGGTATTATTTGTTTGTTTATTTATTTGTTTTTTCCAATTTACTAGTAATGGATTTAATATGAGGAATCATGGTTGAAGAAGTAATAGGAAAAACGAGGATGAAGAATACTTATATAACATCTTGTGATTGTTTTGTCTGCCACTCCTAGATCCTTTTTCTGGTTTTCTATCGAGTTTATGTTGTTTATTAATGTGACACGATCACCTTGGCCTGCCTGCCTCATAGTTCTTGACAATATAAGAACTCAACCCTTGTATACACTTAGGTGGTTGGGAGACCAATAAAACTTCCATTTAACTACTTGATTATGATCTAGTCAAGTGTGCTGAGAAACTAGCTGCCAGAGAGAACGGACGATCAAGAGCTAGCAGCATAGGATGGGTGGTAAGCCTAACGAAACGAGTATTCTACAACCCAAAAAGATTACTAGGAAGGTGTCTTCAAGAAGTCACAAAAGATTTGTGGGAGTTAGGCAGAGGCCATCGGGAAGATGGGTGGCAGAGATCAAGGACTCGTTGCAGAAGGTCAGGCTATGGCTTGGCACCTTTGATACAGCAGAGGATGCAGCACGTGCATATGATGACGCTGCTCGTGCTCTAAGGGGTGCTAATGCTCGTACCAATTTTGAGCTACCAACTGCAGACACCACAGGTTCAAAACGACTTGGTGGATGCATGCCAGAAAATCTGACACCTTTCTCGTTTGAGTGTGAATCTGTTGGTGGATCAGGTGCAAGTGCTGGTGCCGGTGTAGCTGGAGCAGGTGGAGATGGACTACTTGGAGCACTCAAAGCAAAGCTCATGGATGGCAAGGCAATCCCAGTACGGCTATTTGGTAATTCTATAGCTAGTGCCAGACCTAATCTCATGGTCCAAACAGAACCCAAGCAAAGCATGAGCCAACATATAATTCATCAATGTCAACTACACCACCTGCTTTTGATCATAATCACCGAGGAGTTGGTTCTTCTTCAACTTCATCAATATGTACAACTAGCAGCAAAGACGAGTCAATGATCAACCCCAACAAGTCCATGATGATGACGATGCCGGCTGTCCATGACCTTGATGAGAATGGCCCAGATCATGAGCTTATTAAGCTCCACCATAGCACCCTACTTCAACAACAGCAGCAGCAACAACAACAACAACTAGTATCATCTGCTAGCAATGATAGTGAGGTTTGGCCCACCATGGCCTCCTCACTAGTATTCAACCGTGAACAAGGAGGCAGTTCGTTGTTGCCTCTCTCCAAGTCTTACAGACCGATTGAGCCAACTGAATTTGAACAAACTTTTGGCAGTTCATCGACATTTAACAACAAAAGACCAATGGAAAAGGCCATGCATGAATCATCAGAGCCACAACCACATATGTATCAGGTGAACAATATGGGAGATGGAGGAGATGGTGGTGGTGGTGGAGGTGGAGATAATGCTTGGTCCTCTCAAGACTACTTCCAGTTTCAGTATGACAATGGTTCAAATTGGGGATCCTTTGCTCTATCTATCGTCCTTGCTAGGCTAGAGCAATCGAAAACGATGGTGGTAGGGTTCCAAGAGAAGAGATATTTGGTAATAATTTTTGTGTATTGTTTATTGTTTATTGTTTCTTCAATTTTACAATAAACTCAGCACCAAGATGCGATTAACATCGTCATTGAAATCCAATTGACTCCAAACTTAGCCAAGTCAGCCAAACTGTGATTGTAAATTAGAGCTCTTCTTGATTCGCCATAATTACAGAATTCAAATTTCAGTAATCCATTTTTTGGATGTGAGGGAGATCGAAAAGATGCAAATCAATGGCTGACTAGATATCATAAATGAAAGCTGTGTTTGGTCACTCCCTAAAGGTCTTTTTGGTAGGGATGGCAGTGGGGCGGATTTTCACGGATATTCGCCCCACCCAATCCGTTTGGGACGGTTTTGGATATGCCTAAATGGATTTTGGGACGGATACGAATATCCAAAATACATCCGTTAAATATTCGGGGCGGATACGGATTTGGCCGTATTCGCCCCGCAGATATCCATTTATCCGTTTATTAGTAACATTACACAATACCCTTCCCTTTATAAAGGGATTAAAGTTAAACCCTTTCCCTCATTCCTTCCCTCACACACACGCTCGCGGCCCGCCTCTTCCTCTCTGCCTCTCACACTCACACACAGGGGCCGAGCGATTCGAGAGCGAAGTTTGCGAAGCTGCCGAAGAGCTCAAGCGCCGAAGGCCTCTCATTCTCTGCCTCACACACACACACAAAGCACAGGCGGAGGACCACAACGAAGGCGGAGGCGGGAGGTCGTCCGCCTCTTCTTCTCTTTCACAGCGAAGCAGCCGAAGGCGGAAGCCGTCCGCCTCTTCTTCTCTCTCACAGCGAAGGCTCAAGGCGAAGCTCGTCCTCCTCTTCTTCTCTGATCTCTCTCACAGGCTCACAGCGAAGGCGTCATCGTCCGGTCGTCGCCCCTTCTCCTTCACTGATCTTTAGATCCAGATCTTAGATCTGATCTGAGTTCTGATTTGAGATCATATCTCATATCTGATCTGATCTCTGATCTGATTAGATCTCATCAGATCTAATCTGACTCAGATCAGATTTAAAAGCAGATCCAGAGATTGATTTTTTTTTTTTGTATTTTTTAAAATTTTTTGTATGAATTCTTTGTAAATTTTAATTTAGAATTTTTTGTATTTTTTTGTACGAATTCAGAGATTTGTAATAATTTTGTTATAATTCAGATAATTTTTTTATTTTTTGTTATAATTTTGTGCGGATTGGCGGGGCGGATATCCGCCAATGCCACGGGGCGGTTATGAATTTAGATTAAAATTTCAAACGGATTGGCGGGGCGGATTGGGGATCGGTTATTACTGACGGATCGGGGAGGATTTGCTCAAATCCGCCCCGTTGCTATCCCTACTTTTTGGTTGGATTGTGGTGACTGGTATTCTATGGTAGAAAATAGAGAAATGACCTAAGTCGGTTCGGTTTTCAGCCCTACCTATTGGTTAGCAAACGTTATTGGACATAAAATCATGGGGAGTCTATTTAAAAGATTCAGAAAATTTTAAACTGACCTAAGTCGATTCGGTTTTCAGCCCTACCTACGGTTTAGCAAACGTTATTGGACATAAAATCATGGGGAGTCTATTTAAAGATTCAGATATTTGGCATAACGTTGAATCATTTGTGATTATCGTCTTCAATCTGGGCCTACAACACATAAATTTGGTTACTGGTGATTAAATGCTTTAATGAACATTGAAACAGCATTGGTTGAGAGGGTGAACACAAGAGTGAAAACGTGAACAAGAGTGGAAAGCTAAAGTAAAAAAGTCATTTTTTTTTTATCCCCAATTTTTTTCTCTCTAGAAGCCGTTGAGGGGGACAAAATTCTAAGGTGACATTTGAAGTGCCGCGTAAAAAAAAAAACTTAATCCAAAAGTGGAGAAATAAGAGAAAAATGTGTTTTTTTAAAGTCCGCCTATTATCGCCCCGCTGGGAGAAATGTCTTCACTTTTTGGCTTTAAAATAAGTGTTTACACCAAAAAGTGAAGAGATAAGAAGCCAAATTAGCAGAAAGTGGAATTTTCCCCGCGAATAAGCTTGTGAGTGAGAGGGATATTTTTGCTCCCAAATGGAGTCAGGTTTTGGTGGGGGGTGGAGATGCTCTGATGAGGGGAAAACAACCATTTCATTTTAAAACTCTACTTTGACTCAAATTTTTTTTTTTTTTTTTTGTATTAATAAACTACACTGTGATATCCAATGTTAGTGTGACGATGGCACAAATATTGCCACATCATCAATTACAACTTTTCATTGGCTTTTGCAAGTGATAAAGAGAGTTAGGGATAAAAGGTTAAGTTGTTTTATTTTATAATAAGGAGAAGAGGTTATGTTGGTAATGCAAGATAAAGTTATAAAAAAAAAATAAAAAAAATACAAGAGTTAGTGTTGTGTAAATAATGATGAAAAGGCTAAAGTGAAAATTATGGTTGGAGATAGATGAAAATATAATGGATTGCTAAAATTAACTTTTGGTTAAAAGGGAGACAAAGAGGTGAAATAGCCGCTACAAGAGCCGACATATGGAGGAGGCCAGCTAGATCAACTAAACCAAAAAGGCCAAACCAACCCGAGCAAAATAAGATCAATCAAGCATGTTTGACTTTGACGGAGACAGAGTAGAGTCACGAGTGGTGTTAGCAGAAAGACAAGGAGAGCTGTTGTATGGTAGCGACACTCATGATTCGATCTCAGCCAGCGGATTTATATATGCTTATTCTCTATGAGTAAGTCTAGCCAGTCAAATTTGCTAGCAAATTTTTTTATCAGGTTTTGATTTTTTATACTTTTTATTCATTATTTTAAAAAAACAACCACAAACATCATCTATAGAAGGAATAGATGTATAAAAAAACTCAAAATTAATAATAAAAAAAATGACTATCAAATTTGACCGGCTAGAATGGTTGTTTTCTCTATAGTATACCCTCTTTCTCTCTCATCTCTTTTCAATAATCAATAAAATCAACAACAATATTAATGAAAAAAAAAAACACAGAGAGAGCATCAACCATATATATGCCTACTTTAAACAATACCATACGTAATGCTGGAGCTTAGCTGCCTGAGCAAAGCTGATTTGCCAATTCCCCAATCCTGTCTCTCTACATTTTTTTTTCTTGTTTAAATATTCACAACTTACCCACCCACAAAAAAAAAGAGACGAGTATTTTGCATGATTTGGACCTTTGCCACAACCAATCCATGGTCCATCCAATCACACAAATACTTTTAAACAACAATTCATTTGTATAGGTGGCGGTGCTTACTAAACTTTTCCAGCCTAAACCTTTGTTGTTTACTTACTTATGAGAAATGAGATAAACTTTTACTCAAGATGAACTAATCGCGGGAGTAGTTGTTAGAAAAAGTGTCTAACAAATAAAGTTAGCACATGGCATCACGTCAATAATGCCCAACTCAGGAATGCCACTTGACCAGCACATATAGGAAACATGAGGGGTCCGGTCCAAAATGCATGACTACCAAAACATACTTATAACTCTACTAAACACCAGGAAAATATAAAATACTTACATTATAGTGATAACTTTAAAATTATAATCACAATTTATATATATATTTTTTTTCTATACACAATGAAATATTTCTCAAAAAATGTTTTTCGAAATATATATATATTGAGTTACAAAATTTTTTAAAAATCCAAAATATTTAATTTTTTTAATAGGTCAATCTCAATTTCCGTACATTTTAACATGTTATAACTTTAGTTTAGTATTAAAAAATTATTATATAAATAATTCTTATGCAATATGTAGTTTGCATAACATTATGAGTCTTATAGTACTATTTATGTAATATGTATAATTTAAGCGGCTTAAAATATATTGATAATTTCAAAATTACAATCAAAATATTACTCTTTTTCTTCTATACACAACTAAATATTTCATGAAATAGTTTTTAAAATCAACCTACCAAAATTACCTCAAAAAAAACGAAACGGTACGTGATCTTGGATAGTGTGGATACTCTTTAGGTTGGTTGGTGTGCAGGGGTATGAATTGGTTTGCTTGAAATACTGGTTGAGTAGCAACTGCCATGAACAAGTGGGAAAATAAGTTGGAGGAAGTTATTCATAAGTTAATGAGGGAATTATTCAATTTTGCTATGAAATAAGGGAGGTTTTTTTTTTAATTCCTTAACCCGTATCTTGACTATGATCTAATTATACAAGGACGTATACAGAGAGTTGGACACAATGTCGCCTGCAATTTTCTGTCTATGGGATGGGATGGGATGGAGAGACATAATAATGTGTTGAAAAAAAGGAAAAAAAAAAGAGAAAGGGATACGGTCTAGTCAAGGGAAGGGAAGGGAAGGGAAGAGGAGAGGAGAGAGTATATTCCTCTTCCTCAGAGCTTGTTTGTCCCAACCACAAACTGCACAAATGCCATAACGTGCATATTACATACCATACGACAAACAAAGTGAAACCCAACCAACGTTAATAGAAATTAGAAAGTCGAAGAAGAAGAAAGTGATGAAAGGACCGAAGAGTGGAGGGACTGAAACAACTTGAAGACAGCAAAGCACAGCACATCTGAAGAGAGATTAGTAGCAATGTAATGTAACTTAATATAATACCACAAACTAAAAAAAAGTTGTTCTCATCATTTTTTGTATGATATGGAAAGTGGTACTTGTGCTTGTGCTCGTGAGATTAATTGAAATCTGTCTAATAATATAATTATGTTATTGGACCATCTCTTCTCTGACTGCCATTGTCGTTGGTGTCCACTGCTGCTCTTTGTCGTCTTTTCTCTCTTACGTCTTCTTCCTTCATGCTATCTCAATCTCTCCATAGATTTTTTTTTTTTTTTAAGTTGCTTGTTAATTTATTGATTAAGAGGCCAGGGTGGTGTTGTGTTGGAGTTCTCTTTTATGATCTTGGTTTTTTTCTCCCTCTTCTTCTCATCCAACCTTCTCTCTCTCTCTCTTTTTTTTTTTTTTTTTTTTAACAGTTTCCAGTTCCTCTCACCTTGTGTAATGATTTTCTCGTTACGGGTGGTATGGCATCCTTGTTGAGGAATCTGAAATGGCGATAAAGTAATTAATATCATAACTACAGTAAGCAGCAAAGCAAGCAGAGAGACGTACATGTGCTTATGAGTTAGCTAGCTGCTAGCTAGTGAGATCATCCATCCACACCACCTTCTTGTTATTGTTAGTTGTTATTAGACTTATTAGGGGGACTTTTAGTTGGATTGATTGATTGATAGATTCCTCTCTTGGCTCCGTCCATACCTTGTAGTTTATTCTTCTCTCTCCCTCTCTTAAGAGTAATACATACATAATATCTCTCTTTCCTCACTTCACCTTCCAGTTTTCCTTTTTGATCGTCCTTGTAATGTCCCAACAAAGGCAATACAACCACCAGCACCACCATCAGATGGTTAATGTTGGAGGAGGAAACAATGCGGGTAGTGGTGGGCAGTTTAGTGACACAACCTTTACCAAGATCTTTGTGGGTGGATTGGCTTGGGAGACCCAAAGAGAGACCATGAAGCGTTATTTTGAGCATTTTGGGGAGATCCAAGAAGCTGTGGTCATCACTGATAAGAACACTGGAAGATCCAAAGGATATGGTTTTGTAAGCTTCCCCGGCCCGGCCCCCTCTCATCTTACTTTCCGAAGTTTCTCTTGTGATTGTTAAAATAAAAATGTTTTGATTTCTTCTATTATATTGATTGATATGAATATGACATGACATCATGTTTGGGTTGATTCTCATCTTACTACAACTTACAATGTTGTTAGGTGACATTTAAGGATGCAGAATCTGCAATGAGAGCTTGTCAGGATCCATCTCCTGTGATAGATGGGAGGAGAGCTAATTGCAATCTTGCATCTCTTGGTGCACATGGTTTGTTTCCTTTGTTTATCATCACTAATCTCCCATCCATCTTTGACCCTTTCTTACCTCTTTTCAACATCAACACCACCTCGGATCATTTCAACTTAATATTGCACACCTCACTCACTAGCTGCTCTAATCTATGTTTTTATTGCAGGAATGGGTGGAAGATATAGAGCAGGAGCAGTGGCACCACCCACTGCCTATCAACCCTCATCCTCCACCTACAACATTCATCAACCTGCTCATTATGCATTTCCTTATTCCGCTTACGGGTAAATAATAAATATCACAACATATTTAATCTCATATTGTGTTTTGAAGTCTTGTTCCTTCTTTCTCTAAAATGTTTTTATTGCTGCTGTTCTTGTCATACAGGTACTCTGGCTACTCTCAAGAAAACATGTACCCCATGGTTTTTTTTTTCCCCTCTCTTTATCAAACTTGCTGATTCAATATGAATTATTTACTTCTTATTTATGGATCTGTGCATTTGCATTCATGTCTCTCACAATAAAATCAGTACAAAATGTGCAAATGCCAGAATGGGATGAACTGATATGTGATGTATGCGCGGATTGGTGCAGAACTATTACAATGTCTATGGAGGCCAGGGGCAGCAGTTCTCACCTTACTATGCAGCAGCTGGAGCTGCATCCAGTACCCCACATGGTGGTGCTATATACCCTAATTTCTATCCATTTTATGCTGCCCAATATGCACAAAATAGCCAAACACAGGGTTTTGGATACCAGTATCATCCACAAATGATCCCATACCCATATGTGCCACAGCACTTCAGCGCAGAAACCACTGGAATCTTATCGCTACCCGCATCAGTTGCCTCCACCACTTCCACTTCCAGTGGCACCGGTTGGTCTCCTAACACAAGCCTTGTTTTGAAGTTTTCTTTAACCGAAAGAGAATAATCACAAGAACATGGAAATGTAGTATGGTAATAATTTGATGTTGAAATATGTGAAATAGGTGTCACAGCAACGGCAGGGGTGTCAGGGACCGGGTCAGCTACTTCACAGATCACTGCCGCTACTACTGCAGCTGGTGGAAATACAGCTGAACAGAGTTCATCAGCTTCATTGACTTGAAGATATTGTTTAATTTTATTTCTCCCAAACTAACCACCATCGGTTAACAAGTAGAAGAAGAAGAAAGCAAGTTCACGTCGGATTACATAACTGAATCAGAAGAAAAACAAGTAATGGTATTTCTTTCAATTCCATTCCATTGGGAGCAGGGGTATGTATCTCTCTCTCACACTCTACGAGTTGTAAGTCACAACAAAGTATCCAAGACCAGAAGGAACATCAACATTGCTCATCCTAGGGATGGACTAAGAGTAAAGATATTGAACCGTCACTAGATGTCTGAAAGTATGTGATCATTCATCATCACCATCATTATATAGGGTTGATTTAGGAGAAGATAGGTGTACGTATGGTAGGATGGTAAAATTATATTTATTTCTGTATTAACACAATGTAGGTTGAACTGAAAAATTGGCTTCGGATTCAATCTTGATACTGATCATTTAGATCAAGCTGTCTTGGCATGCATGGAGCATCCAGGCAAGACTGATTGACTTCTTTTCTGGTTCGCTGATCACTTTTATCAATGTCAACGGATCAAATTGGTAGTTAGCACTTAGCACTGATTTAGTAAGAAGACTGAGTTGCTTGAGTTCAACTGCAATGGATGGATGTATAACTTGGGTACTGACATGTAATTTGTGTTCTGCTCGTGTGTTAATCATAATCAGCTTCTTTATTTTTTGTTGGATTAATCAGGGAAATGGTACTCATGTCTTTTTTACTTTTACGCTTTAATCAATCCATCACTTTTAGTTAGCATTTTCAAATAGGGAGTTAGGTTTTTTTTTTTTTTTGTAATCACCTTTTTCAAAGGGGATCCCATCCCAAACAGAGAGGAGTGATGGGCGCTGTTCCTTCACTTTTTTTTTCTTCCAAAGTTGAATGTTAGAGCATGCGGATCTGCACCATTTGTTTCCCGTCCTTCTCATTCTTGGAATTATTTTGATAAGAGGAAGGGAGGGTCAATGGTCTCAAGGAAAACGAATCCAAGGTGGTGAATAGATTGAGAACACTATAGGAGAACAACTGTGTTATATGCTGTTCAATGCAAAAATCATTGGACTTCTCTAGACGACACTACATAATGGATAAGGCCCTACACAAAAGACCCATCCATCCCTTTTTCTTCCTAATGAATCACCTCCCTAGCTAGCAAATTTCATGTCATTTTAAAATAATAAACTAATTATATTAAAACCTTAAGACATAACATGTATCAACAATATGTTAAAAACTCACTCTATTGACAGTATAGAAATTATACCAAAAAAAAAAAAAAAAACAAATCTTAAGATACCCAAAGCAAAGCACGTCCTAGAACTAGCTGATAATAGAACAGTAGATAAATTGAATACCAATGATGAAATAATAACATAGAAGAAGAGTGTTATGGAAGAAAGTAAAGCTCTGATCATAATTTGGGACTACATGTCAAAGGAAAGCATAGTCTGCTATTATTGTTTTTGTGGTCAACTTTAGCTTTGAGAATCATGACCCATCATTATCAACTGGCGCTACAAAATAATGAGGCTCGTGTACATTCCTTGTACCGTATGCCACTAATAAGATCTGAAATTATGACCAACACAAATCAGCGAGTTAAAACAAGACTCCAGGTGAAGTCTCCAAAGTTTTCAACTTCCTGGAGTTGCAATGCAATGCAGCAATGCACAAACTTGTCACCAGTCCTAGACAGCAACAATGAAATGGATTTTCCTTCCAGGTGTAAACTACATTAGATAATCCATTTCATTGTTGTTATCTCGACATTTATGTCAAGTTTATGCACTGTAAGATTGATCTTTATCGGCTCGTTTATAGATGTTATAGTGAAATATCAGTCTTACATGAATAAACTAGCCATTTCATTGCTGCTTTCTCAACCTTAGAGTCGAGTTTATGCACTGTAATATGGATCATTGTCTGCTCTGTGTATAGATTTAACATTGAAGGATCAGTCTTACATGAACAAAAACCTGGCTGGCGGTCTAAAAAGCAACAATGAAATGGATCTCTATTTTTTTAACAGTAAAACAAAAGATAGATTCAGAACTAATAAGAATCACATGGGGAGATATAAGTGAGAGATTCACAAGGGCAACGAAGGCCTGAAGTGGCCAGACCACCCAACAAAAATACAATCATTGAAACATATGGGACATGAATGCAAGGAAGTCCCCCCCCCCCCCCCCCCCCCCCCCATCTAAACCTAGACTCTCTTTGTGAGTCCTTGCATATGCCCCAAGTGAAGTAATGCAAGGAAGTCACAGCAGAAGAGACGCCATTTCCTTCGTCCACACAAGGGACATGAAAATATAGTTGTCCAGAGTTGCACCCATTGATGATTTCATAACGAGTCTAAAGATAATTCTCAAACACCATGCCACCAAAACACTAAAGACAGACCCAAACTCAACACAAAAGCTCCTTTCTAATTCTCATTCAAAAACATTATGCTAAGATCCTACCACTTAAAGGTCTTGATATTTACCACGAGCGGCAGCAAAAAGATGCACAAACATGTCCAAAACAGTAAACCAACTCATTGCCAGTCTATCATCACAGCAATGCTAAAAAGGTTTAGAACCATCCCATATCTTTCTTAAAAAACTCTTACAAAGCCTCGAAGTCCCATCCAACTCTACATGCTAGCAAGGAACAACCATAGATAATACCTAAATACTTGGTGGATATTTAAGATCCCAGACTGAGGCAAAAGGCAAAACTATCAATGAAACTGCCAGACCAGAAGTAGCTTCAAACATGTGTGTATATATGCATGTATATATAGACATATCTAAGTTTAATCAGCCTGGGAGACCTGCAAAGATTTTCAGTGCATCTGCGGGCGAGGAGCACGTGGTCGAACTGGTGTCTTCGATGGACTGACCCTGGATGGAGCACAACATAAGAAAGACCACATCAACACATTGAAAATAACAAGATTGTATCAGCTTCAAAACTGCAACCATGAAAACCTCATTATTATCGGCATCTTTAGAACTCACCTTATCGGCAAGGACCCCAGCACTACACCACTGCAATTGAGAGCAGCAATTGCGCTTTCAGCCTGAAAGAGATAAATTTAGCATGAAAACCCTTCATGTGCATAAAGAAGTAATGAGGGTGCCAGTACTTGGAAGAATGCGGCTTGAAAAGAATAATCTAGAGACTTGATCAAGAATATTATCTGTCAATTCCTAAATACCAACTGAAAGTGGATCAATATTCTGGGTCACTGCTCTCTGACCCCATTTTAACAAAGTATTCTCTTGCTGTGAGAAACTTCTTCAAAGGAAAATGATGTAAGATTACATTGAGATGACAGGTGAGTACATCTTGAGACGCAAATCTTCTTGTCCAAGCAGTTGTCCTCCTTAAAAAGGTGATAACGAGGACGGATCCACAACTTCTGATCAAGTTTGAAAAATCACTCAAAAAAATAAAATCTCTCTCAGAACCCTAACTCATTCAACAAGCCAAAGGCCCTTTTACCAAAGAATGAAATGCATATTGTGTGAAAGAAATAACATAGAAATTGACAACAACATCCTAAGCCCCCTTAGATATGATAGAAAAACAAAAAATCTGCAAGAAAAAGTCTGGGAAGGCAACTTAAAGGAAAAACACAGTTAAAGCAAGTTTATGCAAGAGAAGACAAGACAAGCAAAGGGTACAACTACCCATTCTCAGTGTCACAAACATTGTGCATTAATCTTGGTTTAAGTACCCAACATTCAGCACAGAGAGTACAACTATTTTTTTCTCTATTCTGTAATATTGTTTTTTCTGGGTGATTCACTGGTGAACAGATCACATAACATTCGCGACTTCCAACCTCATATCCTCATCACCTCGTTTTTACTTTTGGACTAGAAGCCCTTGGTTCGAATGACATGAAGATGTAGACCATATGATTAAAACTGGTTGGACGAAATGGAAAATGACGTGGAGTATTATGCAATAGATGATGCCTGCAAGGTTAAAAGGAAAATGTTTATAAGACAATTGTTCGACCAGCCAAGTTATACGATTCGAAATGTTGAGCTACTACGGGACAACATACGCATCTGATGACGATAGTAGAAATGCATATGTTAAGATGGATGTATGGTAAAACCCGTAAGGGTAAACTTACGAATGAAAGAATTAGGAGATACTTGGGTGTAGCGCCCATAGAAGACAAAATTAGATAAAGGCGTTTAACGTGGTTTGGTCACGTGCGAAGGAGACCAAACACGACGTCTATTAGAAAAATTTTGGATTGACAAGTTAATGGAGGGTGTAGACGGAGAGGATGATCATTGAAAACTTGGATGAAGGCGATGAATGAAAACATCCTTGAGTTTGGATTAAGCGAGTATATGTGGGAAGACCACATTGCTTGAAGAACCAAAATCTGTGTAGCTGACCACGAAAGTATCAAAAATGGGCTTTTGATGATTATAATGAATCATCCAACCTACAAAATTTCATCACTAGACCACTCTTATCATAACAAAGAGCAGACAACCTTGGAAAACGAGACTAGGCTAACCTCATTTTCCAAAACATCAATTTACCAATTGTGCCAATTTCCACTACACAATCCGAGGGCCCACTTAGTTATCCATGAAAATAAAATATCGTCTAAGAGCAATTAAAGGGCCTTTTTATCTAACTTGAAACTTGGACAAAATGCTAAGGTCAAACACTTTTACAAACCATTCTAATCAGCGTTTCAATCAAAATAGTGGGGAAGAAAAGGATTTCATAGTTCAGATTCCCTCAAACTCATGAAAAGAAACCCATATGCGAACCTTCAACTAAAATAGAGACATGAATTGAAGATAAGCAAGCTCAATCCACCCACTCATTCTATCCCCACTGCCCATCTTCTTCATGCACCACTAGAGAAAATCCAAAGTCGTAAGCCTTTTTAAACCTATTTTGCAAAGACCCGAGAATATTCCTAGCCAAAACTTTTGCTATAATTTTCTAGAGGTCCCAATGAGGATACGGCCAAATCCTTGATCTCCCTAGTTCCCTCATTTTATATGATAATATCATGAAAGTTGTGTTAATCCCCCAAGCATAAAGGCAGAGTTTTGAGTTTCTTTGACAACTTCTATAGCATCATCGCTTAGAAAGTTTCAACATACCAACGCTTCTGGAAGTGAGAACACATCCAGCCCCAAGCTTTATCACTATCACAAGAACAAAGCGCATCAACAATTTCATCCTCCCTAAATCCTCCTAGAGACCATTCCTTTCCAAAGGCTCAAACTCCACACCTTCCAACAATGATATGGCTGCATCCTCCACTAGAACCCCTTCAATCTTTAGTTTTGTTAGATCATTAAGTTTCCTATTAATAAATACGGGAGCTTGGAAAAATTTTGTATCATTATCACCACCTTCCTGACTTTTTCCTCGACTTACTTTCCTCTTCCCGAAGGAATTTCAGCACTTCCACGTTCACAAGAGCTCTCAACATTGTGTTTTTTTTCTTGATCATGTTCATGACATCTCACTTTCCTACATACCACCCAACCTGGGTAGTTAAATCGCCCATTAATCGGAACACGGGACTAGACCGTTCCGGTTTGTGTAAAAATTGGCAAGGCTTTGCAGACTCTGGAAAATCGGCAGGGCTTCCGATTTGCTCATTTTTGGATTTTGAAATTTTGTGTTTGTTTTTCTTCAAATTTGGCTCTTAAATTGACTAATTGTCTAATGACTATGATAGACATGTCTTCTGGAGGTAATTCAAACCCTTGTACCAATTCAACATCAGAATCAAGTACCTTGAAAAGGGCATCTAAGGACATAGCATGGGAATGAGAATGTAGAGTACCTAGCAACAAAAATATGATATGGTGCAAGTTTTGCAAAACACAAATTAGTTCTGGAATCTCAAGATTTAAAGAACATTTTGCGCATAAGAAAGGGAATGTGAGATCATGTCCTGATGTGCGAATGAAGTGTGCCGAAACATTACAAAATGTAAAAATGAAAAAAATTGAAAAAGCTAGAGTTGCACAAATTCTTGAGGGCAACATTTTGTCGGGTGGAGAAGATAATTTAGAAGATGAGCAACCAGTATGAATTAGTGAAGTAATATAATTAGAAATTTATAGTATTTTGATTAATTATTTATTTTTGTATATGACTATGATTAAATTTTAATGGGCTTTGATGATGACTATGATTAAATTTTAAAAATATATGATTTAAAAAAAATATACTGATTATTTTCGATTATTCCCGATTAATTGAAAATCGCTCCTGGACCACGAAGCGATTTAACTATCCAGCACCCAACATTGCAATATCATCCAAAAGGCGTGCAAGCCTCCCATGTACCTGGTCCTGTTTGCACCACTATCGAAGCTTGAGCTTCGCAAATTTGAGTTTAAACTAAAACATGTAATTGGTTGATCCTTCACAAATACATTGGCTCCACCATCGCTCCACTAAAGGGAGAAACTCCTCATCCCCAAACCAATCAGAAATCACATCTCAGAGGAATTCTTCTAGATGATCAAATTCGACCCAATCCACAAAGTACTATATTGTACGCTTTGAACCCAAGGCCTGCAAGGCTTTAAAATGCGTAGTACTTTATAGATCCAACCTAATACATATATAGTACATCACCCTCCCGCACCGAAGTGATGTGAGACTATGATCTACCCTTTGTAGCTTGTCAACCCTCTTGGGATCCATGGGCTCTCGAACTTCTCCCACAGGTCCGCCCATACAAGGGTATCACAGTCTACCCCTTGGGGCCCAACGTCCTCATTGACACACTTTCGGCTGGGTCGGGCTCTGATACCATTCTGTTACGACCCGATCCACAGAATACTATATTATCCGCTTTGGGCTCAAGACCCATATGACTTTAAAATACGTAGCACTTACCCTTGTGTGGGCGAACCTGAGGAGAAAGCCTAAGAGCCCATGGATCCCAAGAGAGTTGACAAGCTACAAAGATGAGATCATAGTCTCACATCGCCTCGATGCGAGAAAGTGATGTACTATATATGTACGAGGTTGGATGTACAAAGTACTACACATTTTAAAGTCGTGCGGGCCTTGGGTCTAAAGCGGACAATATAGTACTCTGTGGATCGGGTCATTACAGAATTTTTAAAAAGTTTGTTCTGTTGGTGGTGGGCTAATGGGCGAGCTAGACCAATGGAGCACCAACCCGTTATCCATCCACAATAACGGGAGGGAGGTAATCCCTGCTCTGTGAAGCCAACCTAGCTCATTCCCCTCCACTCTAAGATCCGTGAAGTCCAGGCCTTCGAGTGTTGCATCATTCTGCACTTGTAAGGAATATCTCAAGTTAATCACTAGTCATAAGGAATATCTCAAGGTTCAAACAAACCAGGTTTGGTGGGTTATTGGTGTAATCTGCACCTTTGAGTGTTACATCATTCTCTACAGATAGTTATGTTGTTCTTTATATCCTCAAGAAATTGGATCTCCCCAAAGCGAATGCATCTTGTACCCAACCTCTTGCCACACAAACTTCTACTCGGATTTGGTGACTGTGAGTTTAGTATCAATGAGGAAGACCAACATCAGTCTCCAATCTCCATCTCTTTGTCATCACCTTAGTCTTCATCTCTTCTTCGTCACCTTAATTGTGTTTCTTCTTATCAAAACTCCCCAAACCACGAATATTCCAAGCTAAGGTTTTGCAATTCATAGCAACTCATCATGAACAAACCTTTGCCTTGGCATGATAAGTGGCATGGACGCTTACTCTTAAAAAGAGATTCCTGGGGCTTTCACTTCCATCAATACTTACTTAGGCTCCATGAATCCCTCTTTGAAAATTAATTATCGCACTGGGTTCCTTAACTTCCTTTCAAATAATGCAACAAATCATAAAAAAACACAAGCTTTCAAACAGATTTCCCTTTTGAGAAAATATGGATGAGGATTTCAAACCCCTCAAAAATGACTCAACCGAGCTAGGCCAACCCACCTTGAAAAAGGTTCACAAAGTGCACCATGTACCTTGTGAGGAAGATTTATTATGAGATCCACACAACTCTCAATATGCAGCCATGGCACCAATCCCTCCTTGGAAGGAATAGATCTCAGCGAGGATCTCTTTACTCCCATCCAATTTCATGGAAAGTTGCCAAAGTGATTCAAGTGAGCATCCGCCAAGCCTCAAATAGGGAACTAAAAAATAAACCTTGTTCATTCCAAATCCACTTGTCACAATCTACCCGTAATTGACACCATTCTAAAAGGCTTATAGTTATAGACACGATTTAGCAAATAGATTTGGCCTACGAAGTAAACTTCTTATATGCATGCGACTACTCATTAAAAAACATAGCAGCTGTATCAAGAAACTATACCATCAACTTGATACTCACGCAACCCCCATGGGAGCAAAAAGTATCCTGAATATGTATCCTTGATTTATGGCATTGGAATTCCACAGATGGAAGAACAGATGGTTCACAATGTCCATAAATTGAGTAATTTCAACAAAGTATCATAAAGAGAAAATAAGGAGATTCTTCTACTACTACTACTTTTGGGAAGGATTTCAATAAATTCTTTAGTAAGGAGAAAAAGTTAATTACCATTACAAACTCGACAAATGCAATACGAGTGGAGTGATGGTAGTCTCCAAGCAGCCTCAACCGATAAACCTGGACCCAGAAAAGGTGAAAGAAATGGCAGTTGCTTCCTTTTAGAGATCAAAACTAACATTTAAAGAAGCAAAATTCTCATGTTGGTTAAGCTACGTACTGTTCCACAAATTGATTCAAAAAAGAGTTTGACATCTGCTTGAGAAACCTACAATGAAAAATAAAGAAGTTGGAACAGGGACCGCAAGTACCAGCTAAAACCTGACAATACACAAATACAAGAAAAAATAAAAAAGAATACAAACCTACCTGCTTATCAATATTGGTGCAGTAAATGGTTCTCACACACATTTCGCGCTCATCTTCAGACTGAAGAGAAATAGTAATTAACTTTATAAGGGTTGTCATAATGTACCAAATAACATGCTTTCTGAAAGTAATTGCATGGTAGTGAAAAAGATTATCTGCATTCTTATTCACTTTGCAATAGATATCGATTTGCATCGTGAAAGGCAGTACTATGCACTTAGACAATGACTTGAAACCATGTTCATAAGAGCTGTGAACCATTATTACTGTGCGGCACTAATTTTTGCATGAATGAATGACATGGAAACACAAAACATTGCAGGATACGTCAAGATGGATTAATGACTCCAATGCTAAGCCTTTCTCACCCTTGGCAAAAATGTAGGATTAACAGGCGCAATTGCAGTTTTCGAGGGCAAGACCCGTACAGGGTAGTAACCAAGCATTGTCCCTGATAAACTTAAAGCAGCCCTAGCCCCAACTGCATTAACATATATGCGAGAATACGGATCATCCATTAGTTTACCGTTTATTACAGACAAAATTCGTTAAATGGCAAAGAATGATCAAGCAATAGTAATGGAGAAATCAAAACATTACCATCATCAGTAAATTCAATAAAGGCAAAT
Organism: Berberis thunbergii; assembly: GCA_003290165.1. Classification (NCBI taxonomy): domain Eukaryota; kingdom Viridiplantae; phylum Streptophyta; class Magnoliopsida; order Ranunculales; family Berberidaceae; genus Berberis; species Berberis thunbergii. Next base: position 45,991 of record QNQO01003191.1, on the reverse strand, counting down.
CGCAAAACAGAATTAGGATCGCCGCATATTCTGCAGTCAACGACCTTAAAAATCCCGAAATGGGAGCAATTGTTCAGACATAATGCGCCACCAAAATATAAGTACATACGCATCAGGTGAGATTTAGTTAGAAACAAGAGACAAGGGTTACCTGTCCACAGTTTATAAAGAGCGCAGCAAGCTGTTCTTCAGTAACCTAAATAACAGGCAAAAATATTTTTTAAACAAGTGTGATAAGCCCCTAAAATAAAAACACAAGTCGAAATTGCATGGAACACATTGTACCTGTTGATCAATATCAGAAACATAGACAGTCCTCCTGATAATCTCTTCCCTCTGTGCCATACCAGTCCGACTATTGATTCTGCGCTTTCCCTGATTGTAATTGTTTTTCTTCTGCAAAAGGAAAAGAATTTAATCAAAATCCAAATCAAGAAGAGAAATTGATTAACAAGAAAAGGCAAATGCATAAAAGTTTACCCTTCTAGTGGTGTTGGCATCAGCAGAGTAGGCGTTGTCAATTTTGTTGTTACCATTGATGACAAGGAAATTGTTTTGAGCATAAAAGTCTCCGCTTCCTAAAGATCCAATGCTATTAGCATGTGAAAGAGGAACAAATTCTTGGGCCATGGGATTGAGCTTGGAGAGGAGGTCTTCCAATTCCCTCATATCTCGTTTGAAACCCTCGCCACCAGCCTCTCCTACGGCGCTACCACTGTTGGATCTCTGATGAAAGTTTCTGAAGCCAGAATTGGCTGTTGCTAGCGTTCCTCCGTTGCTGCTGCTCTTGTGAATGCTGTTTCCGTTGTTGTTGTTGTTGTTGTTGTTATGCTGCTGAAACTGAACTTGACCTAAGTGGTTCTGGTTGCTAACAGCGTTCATCTGCTGCTGCTGTTGTTGTTTCTCGAAAAGCTTGATGTGGAAGGACTGATTGTTCTGCTGCTGCTGCTGCTTCTGTAGATAAGGAGGAGGAGGATCAGAGGACATTCGAGCTGCTCTCAAATGATTCTCATCGACAGGGACGAATGTTGGTCTGGTCGAGGGAGCAGGAGCGGAAGAAGAACCAACATTAACATTGATCCCTAAATCAAGTCCACCAGCATTCTCTACCACAGCCATCACTGACCAAGGCAAAGGGCAAACCAAACCAAACCAAACCTTTCTTTCTCTGTAAATAAATTTCTTTTAAGTCACGATCGACCGTCTCGTCTCTCTGATCAAACAATCAAAGTGAAAAAGGAAAAAAAAAAAAAATAGTTTCACTAACAAACACACTCACCTCCTCTAGTTTCCTTTCTACCACTCAAATCATGAAAGGAATTAAATTGTGTGATGACTAAATCGTCTCCATTTTTTGCTCAAGAGAGATTACGATCTTGCGGGTGGGTTTGGTCTATAAGGGAGGGAAGAGATTTTTTTACTTCTTCTTCTCTTGTTGTGCGTTGCTTTGGCTTTAAGAGAGAGAGAGAGAGAGGGGAAGACGAACGAGATTTTTCGGATCGTCCGGTTTCCTCTTTTGTTGCTTTGGACCTCCGTTCGAAAACGTCCTCTTCTCAAAACAGAGATGACTCTTCACCCAAATGAAAAACAAAACAAAATAATATGGCTTGCTTTTGTTTTTTTTTTGTTTTTGTTTTGTTTTTTAATATTTATTTCATCTCCCATCTCAGTTTCATATTGTCCTTTTTGACACCCATCCAGCATCTATGTATTGTATGTATCACATCATCTGTCATCTCATAGACTCACCTATGTGGCACCCATTGCAAAAATCAAACATGATGTATGTTATGATGATGGATGGACCGATGGCTGTAAGTATGCCCTACGGAGAAAAAGCAGGGACTGCTTGCCACGTATGCTACTAACTAGGAGGTAAGGAGGGACTAGTATGGGTGGGTAACTTTCCTCGTCAATTAGAAAAACTGAAGTTTCAATGCACAAAAACTAGGCAAAGCGAATCCTCCTTTGTACTAGTTAGTAGTAATCCTGTCTCTACGGTAGCCCTTTGCAGGGGACAGGCTACTTGGTAAGTACTCTCACTGCTCTCTTCTTCAAGTCCTTCAAAAAAAAAAAAAAACAACCAGCTTCTGCAAATCATACGTTGTATAATTAAAATAGCTACTTCACTTGTGTTTGTTTACTTCACTCTATCAATCTCAGTTTCTTGTAATATTATTTTTTAAATTGTTCTTAAGTCAGCTTAATCTGCGTTCAAATCAAAAACATGATTCCATGGGGTACCGTTCTCTGCTAATACATTCCACACTCCCTCCAAAGTCCAATTGTCTGAAACAAAGTCCACCGCCCCCCTTTCTTCAGGCGTGTAAACAGCCTACCAAATGGGTCGAATGTGGAAGGACATTTTGATTCTCATCACTAACTCTACAGTAAGCAACACCAACCTTACTTCCTTGTCCCTGTAATGTACAAAAACCTTTGCAATACATATAGGTACGGTCAAGAATCACTTATTGATCATAATTTTATTGAAATTAGACAATAACAATACGTTTTAAAATTTTGTAATCACTAACAATCTGCTTTGGATAAAAGCTTAACCGTGGTTGAAACATTAAATTCTTTTGATTGTTTCAGGTACTTTAACCTTTGAAGATTGTCACGGAGAACTAGAAAAATGAGAGAGATATCCTATAAGAATTGTGTGCTATAGTAGCAGTGTCTCCAATGAAGCAAAATTTTCTTGATTTTTAGGGCAAAATTTTGTAGTCATCAAACAACAACAATTACACTCACTAAAAACAATCTACCAGTCGTCTTCCCAGTTCCTTGCCAACAAACTTAAGTAGTCTTCAATAAACAAATTGAGATCCACTCAAAAAAATTAAAAAATAAAAACTACCTTTCAATTCCCCAATTTCAAGTAAAACTAAAAGAACGAGAATGTTTTCATACAAAATCGAAAACGAAAATTTTTCCAAACATAATAACTTTTGAAATCATGATATTCTTAAACTGTGAAGCTCAATTAATTTCAACCAGTGGACTTGTTGAAATCCCTCATCAATCGCTTCCACACTGGAGTCGACATTGCTTATCCATGACTATCAAAAATCTTAACCTATTTACGATGATTTCCCCCGACTTCCAACAATATTTAATTTTTTGCTTAAATCAAATTAAAAGGTGTCATCAAACAAAAGCGTTGTTGTCGTCATCCTTGTTGAACGGGGAAAGAACTTGTGTCAAAACCCAGTCCATGAAGACAAAAATCAAGGCATCTAGAGGGACTTGGGTCATGATGATAATGATAATAGAAATGTTGGGAAAATGGTTTTAATCTTGTCCATTCTTTTAGTATTTTTTTAGATCTCGATGAAATTTCAATCGTGAATTGAGTTTGTAACAACCTTATATTTTTTTGGTTGTCACTCAGTCCTATGTGCTTTACCCGTGCATGCCCTCTTCTTTTTACGTGAATATGTGTTTTACTCGTGAATTGTAAGATAGATGAAGTTTAAAGATAAAACTCACAAAGTATAAAAATTTGATTTGTGCATGGTGAATTCATATTTCACAGCGTTACTCCATTTTGGTATATCTCAACGCAACCGATGGGCATGTTGCCCCAAAGACAAAGCTAAAACTAGCTAGCTCGACGTATTAAATATATTTAGTAACCCAATGTAACGAGTTCGAATTTGTGAACCATGTATGCTCCACAAGGACACAGCGAGTGTCCTGAGTGGTTATAGTTTTAACTCAAACTAGAAGATTGAGAGAAAAAAAATAGTAATACTCTAACCCGGCCAAATCTCCCAAATACCCACATCTTCTCCCCAAACCTTCTTCCTCAACCAAACTCAAACAAATCTTGATATCTGATTATGCTTCCCGATATTATTTTCAAAGGCTTCGAAAGCATAGTAGAAATTTGTCAAAGATAAGACCCCATTATTGCAAAAGGAAAAGGATAATGAAGTGAGAATGAGAGATCGAAGAGTTTGGAAACCTTACTAATGCAAACTGTACAACAAATTTTTCGCCTTTGATCATCAACCTAGATCTTCTAAAAAATATGAATAGAGCACCTCTAATAACCTATCATTTTGGGTTTTAAGGGTTAACATGATAATTGGAAATACATAATAGAAAGCTTGCACTGTAATTGCGAGGACAACAAAGAGATATATAAATATTAACGTTCGATTATATTCGACAATATGATATTTTCTGTGAGAAAAAAATATAAACTGCCGGAATGAGTCACTTATTGTTATGTAAAAATCAATATCGTCGAAAGAAATCAATCATGCAATTTATCAATCCAACAAAAAAATTTGAACATTGAAAGATTATATTTTGTTGTATTCTTGTTAACTCTAGTTAACGAACATAAATGACATTTAGCACACTAGTTGAACAGGTGAACCAAGAACACGTATGATTGAGTGGGATCACGAAAGTGGGTGAATTCGAGTCGAGCCAATTATTACATGACATGATGTGCAGTAAATCGATCCCTTTAACATTATCTGGTCGAAATTTTTGGATTTGCAGCATTTTTAAATTGACTCAGTCAAATGGTTTAACGACATGTCTCATATTCAAATTTACCCTCTTAGGTTGAAGATAAAAGATGACTGCAATTTACCTAAATATAAAAATTTAATGTATCACAAAAAAAGAAAGTATACGAAATACGTTTTTAACTTTTATGATTCAACCAACTATAAGCATCACACATTTAAATGTGAATTTGAGTGTCGAAGGCTCGAGGAATACCCTCTAGGGATGGTCCAACCCCTTTATTGCCAAGAAAGAGAACCGCAGTGACACAACCCAAACCGGCATTTAGAGGATTTTGAAACACAAATCTCAAGGAGTCCAGTTAGTTTCGTGGTTTCAACATCTATATCTATATTACAATTCAAATATGTATTTTATTATTCACTGCTGATTGGGACAAAGTCAAATCATAAGCATTGGAGATAAAAAAATGGTTAGGATTGAAAATTGGGAAATGTATTGAATTTGAGGGTTGAGATTCATTTTGTATGGTGTCATATTAATAAATGTAAAACATGTAAAAAAGAAAAAATAATGAAAAACTTTTGAAAAAAGTTGGTAAAATGTACATGTGGCAGAGAGAGAAAATAATGTGTTTTCTTTTTAGCAAGATGAAAATTATCATAACTATCTACATCGTTGTCGGATTTTGGAAAACTTGGTATCGTTGAAATGCATTTTTGAAGATATTTCCAACAAAATCAATAATCAATACAAATACTAAAAATTTTAAAATATATATTTTAGAATTATAAAATATCTATATTACAATTCAGAGTGGTGTTTTACTATTCATTGCTGACTGGGACAAAGTCAAATCGAAAGAATTAGAGATAAAAGATGGTTAAGATTAAAAGTTGAGAAATGTATTGAATTTGAGGGTTGAGATTGATTTCACATGATTGCATATTTATAATTATAAAACATGCATAAGGACAAAAATAATGAATTTTTTTTTTTAAAAAGTTGGTGGAATATACATGTGGCGGAGAGAGAAAATATTTTGTTTTTCTTTTAGCAAAATTAAAATTATCATTACTATCCACATCGTTGTCGGATTTTGTAAACTTAGTATCCTTGAAATGCATTTTCGAAGATCTTTCGAACAAAATCAATGATCAATACAATAACCAAAATATATAAAAAAAATTTCACAATTAAAAAAATGTATAATGTATTACACGTCTTTAACATTTTCAATATTTTAAAAAGCAATGAGACGGGCCGATTATTACAGAAAAATGAGTCGGGCATCTTAATGCAAATTTAAACAGAAATTCTAAAATTCCATGTTTTGGCTAATTCAAATATTGGGGGAGAACTCATTCTCAGCGTTTAAAATTTCCCCTAACTGATTCAAATTTGACTGAATAGGCTTACACTTAGAATCGACTTACATTTCAATACTGATTGAGAGTGAAAATGGGGATAGTGACGAAGGTGTTAAACAAAAATAAAATTATGTAGAGTGCCAACGGCACGGGCCGTACTCTAGTATAAATACATTTCACGTCTTTAATATTTTTCAAAGAAATGAGACATGCTGATTATACCAGAAAAAATGAGTCGGATGTCAAATTACATGTTTTGGCAAAGGGGAATTATAATTGGCGAGGAAACGGGCGAGGGAGGGGGGTGGAGCTCTTCATCCCCTCCCTTGCTCGTTTCCTCGTCAATTAGACAAGCCCTTTAGCGAATTCAAAGATTGTGGGAGAATTCATTATCAGCCTTTAAATTTTTCCCCAAATATTCAAATTTAAATGAGTTTCACCTTAAAAATTTATAATATATATTTTACCTTAGAATAGGCTTACACTTTAATACTGATTAAAAATAAAAATGAGGACGAATGTGTTCATTTAATATAAAATATTAAAAAAAATAAAATTATGTAAAGTGAAAACGACATTGACCATGCTCAAGTACAATACAATCCATGCCATCCCAGAGCGCGATAGCCACATTGCAGGGAATTTATGGTGAGAGCTGGGCCTGGGTGAAACCAGGAAGCCAATAAAGGCGCGGCGTGCTCTAGTGTTCCCTGCTCGCTTTTTGCTTTGTGTGATACAAAGCCTTTCTTTGTTGTGTGTGGGACTGGGATGGATAGATAGACAACGTCCGTTACCAGAAAGAAAAGCAGAAGAAGAAGGAGAAGAAAAGATAGAGCTGCTGAATTCAATTGCCCATCAGCTCTCTTTCACAGCCTCACCACCGTCGCGAATTCCTTCTCGTAGAATAGTAGAAGAAGAAGAAGAAGGAAAGAGGTTAGTGTCTGTTCAATTTCATCTCTCTTCTCTTCGTGCTTGGTTGGTTGGTTTCTGGAGTATTTGAACGAACATACTAGAATTTAGGGCGTTTATTCCTTCCTTCATTAGGGCAAAAAGAAACTCAATAGATAGATAGAGTGAGCCAGAGTAATCAGTCATCACATCATGAGAGGGCGTTCTCATCACAATCGTGTATCCAACACCACCGACGATTGGGGGGATGGATCCTGGACCGTCGACTGTGTTTGCGGTGTCAATTTCGACGACGGGGAGGAGATGGTCAACTGTGATGAGTGTGGTGTTTGGGTACACACTAGATGTTCTTGTTTCGTCAAGACCCACACTTCCTTTGCCTGTGATAAATGCAAGAGCAACAAGAGAATTAGCTACTACAACACTTCCAACAACGAGGAGACCGAGGTTGCCCAATTACTTGTTGGCCTCCCTACCAAGACAATGAGGATGCCCAATCCTAACACTAGTAATAACAATTCTTACCCTTTTCCTTCTGCCCGCACACCCTTACCGCCCCCACTGCCACTACGATCTACTTTTAGGCTTTGGACTGATGTACCCATTGAGGAGAGGGTCCATGTGCATGGGCTTCCAGGTGGGGACCCTACTCTCTTTCAGGGTTTATCATTAGTTTTCACCTCGCAACTTTGGAAGTGCACTGGGTATGTGCCCAAGAAGTTCACTTTTCAATACAGGGAATTTCCTTTATGGGAGGATGAAAAACCAGCTGAAGAATTGGAAGAAGAAGAAAATGACAACCCTGTCGACAGAGGGGCAGATGCTATCTTTTCACTGTTCAAACATATTGTCTCAGCCAATCCAGTTGAGATGTTGGTTAGTTTGAGAGGTTCAGGTGATGGTGGTAGTAGTGACATGAAGTTGTCTCACAAACAGTCAAACAAACGAGAGAATAGCAATAATACACACAGTGAAGACAAGAGGGGGAAAATCCGTATCCGACCCTTTGGGATTCATTTGGGTAAGCAAAAGAAGGATGACAAGGGAACATCCAAGGATCCGAACCGAAAGAAGAAGGCTAGAAGTGTAGATAAGGATATGAATAACAAAGGTACGATGATCATTTAAGTATTTGATATTTTGTTTTAAGACATTCTTAGCTTTCCCCCCAAGTTATGATATTTATAAGTTCTATCCCCATTTCTACTAGAAAATCGATTTTCAGCCCCCTAGATGTTTAGAAACCATAATGCATACAACTGTCCTGCACTACTGTGAACTCGTCTCAAAACTTGTTTTTAAACATTCATTTCTTGTCAATTTTAGTGTTATTGTTTGTCCTCACAAATTGTGGCAAGCCAGGAAATTGTTTTATTCCTATCTAAATCATCGTTTCACCATACTTTATGCTATTTTTATTGAATGCATATATTTAATTTGAGTAATAAGTGAGTGTTTATCATTTTTATGCGATGGCGCTTGTATGTGCCCTGATGTGTCATGTAGTTTAAGTTTTGAAATTAGTTGGAAGTTATTTAAATACTTACCAGTAAAAGTTTATTATCATAATGTTTTTAAACTATCATTATTTAATACTTTCTTAAATTGAAATAATTAAACTCTAATTAATTACTGTTAGCACATATTTTTTATTTTTACTTTTATTGTAAAATCAAGCCAATAAATAACGCTTTATAGGTACAAGAATTAAGACTACTAAAACAACATGTGACCAAGGCGCATGCCTTGGTCCTAAAGCGTACAAAAGGCGAAAAGGTGTAAGCGTCTTGTCTCGAGGTGTAAGTCACCTTTGCAAAGGCATAAGCTTTTGATGGATTAAGCCTTCATGTAATGCTTTATGGTGTTGCAAGTAAGCCCCCCACCTTGAGGTGTGCTTAAGCCTCCTACATTTATAAAAACATTGATTACAACTACTACAAAAGCTCGACATTTTTTTCATCACAAAGGTGTAAGCCTCCTATTTAGTTGCCTTATCCTCTCTTTCCGCCTTGTGGTTTCTTATTCACAAAAGGCCTTTAAAAAAATCAATGTACATGTGCCCCCTTTTATACATGTGCACCATATTGATTCCGGACTTAATAATCGGCTGGAGTGGTTTTTTTGTTTTTGGTTAAGTTCTTATAGTTGGGGATCTATGAGTCGTGTCCTAAAATTTTGGAATGAAAATTAAATTGAAACTTTATGAAAAAGGGGGCTAGAATTTTTAACGTCTTCATTGGCAGAAAAAGTTCATTTTAGTTTGTGATATGTGAAAAGCCCATATATATTTTTCTTGCATAACTTTTACACCTGCCATTGATGCACAAAAGTTGGAGTTCTGCGAAGATGGAGGGTTTACGGTGGATGACAAAAATTTTCAAGAAACCCAAAATGCAGATCAGTTACGTCTTCATGCTGGTAGTTGCACTGAGGTCAATGATGGTTCCAAGCATAAGGACGATGTAGTAGCAAACGTGCATTCGGTTGGGGACTTCTCCCAGGAGGCGTCAAGACATATTTCAACAATTGAACCAATGGTTAAATTAGAAAAAGTAGAAGATTCTAAAAAGTGTGAGGGCTCTCCAGAGACTGCCGCTATGGCAATGCCACATCTTGAGAAAAATGGTGGTTATAGTGTCACAAAGCAAGAGGTATTTTAGGTTATATTTCTTTCTCTATTTGTGGTTACATACTTTGAACATTTCAATTAGACATGAGAGAAGAATATTCATAATGTTAGTCTAACAAACACTTGCAACTAGGGCTGGGCCGGTTAACCGGCCTAAAAATCCAAAACCGAGGCTCGGACTAAATATTTGAACACTGGAATGTTGGGGACTGAGACCGAACTGAGTTGGGTCGGTTAACCGAATTTTCGGGACGGGCTTGATCTAAAACTCTGTTTTTTCCCTGTTATATCATTGGATTAGCTATTCATTATGAAGAGAAAGGCTTTTGATGAACTGGAAGTATAAAAGTTTTCCAAGTACAGTATGACAAGAGTCTTTTATAGACTATTACAAATACAAAAAACTATGCAAATCCAAACCCAATTACAAAAAAAAAAATAAAAAAAAAATACATATCTTCCAATATTTCTCTCTCAGATTCTCTTGTTCTCTCTATCAAATCTCTACATATCTCTTAGCTGCTTAGATCTCACCAGATTTGAACATATAATTAGATCTAAAGTACATGTTTTCACCAATTTTCATCATTGCTAGAAAAAATCTACCGTTTCAACACTAGATCTCCCACCAAACAACTCCAAATCAGAGGATATAGGCCAATCTCCAATCTCTTCCATAGATCCGAGACCAACACTTGACAAATACTTGATAAACCTGCAAACACAAATAATAATAATAATAAGAAAAGCAAACAAATTACACAGATCAAAGAAAAATCAAACCTAAGCAAAATCGCATCCATGTCAGTTGCTATGTTTCAAAGGATCTGTAAGAACTCAAAGCAATGGATTGGATAACACAATGGATAGCACAACTAACGACAAAGGACCACATTTATTGAAAATGAGGGGGAAAAAATGGAAGAAAATAAGCACTAATTTATTGAAAGCTTAAATTGGATTAACGGACAATGTTGATACTAAAGCCTTGAAGGCGGACATGATGCCACGTGGTATGACAAAATCTTTTAAGGATAATCGATTGCTTGTTGACACGTGAACGATGCTTTAGTTGATTTAGTTTTTTTAAATACCGGGTTGGGCTGATTAACCGTTGGGTTATGGGATGTTGAATCGAGGATCGATAATTTCGATTCGTGCCGATTTCAGGACTGAATATTAAAATAACATTACAAAAATCGGATCAGACCGACTCGATCGATCTGAAATGCCCACCCGACTTGCAATTGATAAATGTTAGGAAGCTTTTGTCGCCGTTCTTTTGGGTTTGAAATGAAATGCTTGTATAAATTGGAAAATAGAATACCTCATTCAATGAAGGTGATAGTTTCAAAACCCATGTTGTTTATATAGAATATGAAGTGAAATGTCATCATCGATAATATATTATGGAAACTATGAGATATGGATGGGTTGGGTAGATTTAACTTCAAATGAGATTTCATCCACTCTTTGGTTGATCGGGAGGATTATTAACTATCAAAAAGGTTGATGCTGATTTTCTAAGGAGTAGTTTATGAAGAGTGCCTTTACCCTTTCAACTTCGTTTCAGAGAATGTAGGAAACTAATTTCAGTGGGTGGCCATCAATGTGTATGCCAGTATGGTCCATCTCAATTGGGAATAGGGGTGGCAATAGGTCATGTTGTGTCAAAGTAAAATCCGGTGTCAACTGGTCATATACAAACTCGACACGGCTCTGAGCCTTGTTGTGTCGGGTTCACCCGCTTTGACACATTCGCTCACGGTTATTAGCTTTTAGACAATGTTCTTGACTGCACAAAAGCCATTTTCTAAGTTTGTACATACTTTAAGTGCAAGTTTGGCATAGTTTTATTTTTGTTTCAATCCATATCCTTGCCAATCATATAATTACCAAAAAAAACTGTATATGCCAACATGATTATTAATAAAAATTATGAAAAAATGGGTTGATCCCGTGTCAATTGTGTCTAAGACCTCAAACCCAACTTACAAATTTGATGGATCGTGTCGTGTAAACGGTTATTTCTTGTGTCATACTTTTTCAAAACCAAACCCGCTATGGAGCGAGTTGTGTTGTGTCAGGTTATTGTGTCCAGTCACTAATTGCCACCCCTAGTTGGGAGATGTCTCAATTTTAGAATGTAATCAAAGATGTTGGTACCTATTGAAAATTTCCTTGGTTCTTGGGGCGGTTTAACCTTATTTAAAGATCAAATATCACTATATCAGGGTATGAGAAGGAAAATTTTGGGTATGAGAGAGGTTTTCTAGATGCATTATAATTGTGGATGTGTTTAGCCACTTAATCAATGACCATGATCTGCTGATTTTGAGGTAAAAGAGAGAGAGAAGAGGGGGGGGGGGGGGGGGGGGGGGGGTCATAACTGTTGGATGTCTTGGTTTTTTTTTGTAACATTGGCTTCAATATTTCCATGTGATGATATGTTGAGCTCCAAGGAGGCAAGGATGTTTGTGTTCTGTTGTCTGAGTTGGAGCTTGATTTGGAGGAAGATCCATTTTATCTTTGCTTGATCCCTTCAAGATGTGTTGGGAAACAACTTCAAATTGGAAAGTAAAGGTGATGTAGAAGTCAGAATTATTGATTTGCAGAATGACGATCTGCTGGGTGGGGAGGGTTATATAGGCTGAAGTGTAGTTCTTGCGTCTTATGAATGGAATTTAACTGTAAAAAAGTCCATTTTTTAATTTTATTTTCGTGGAATAAACTTTGAACTTCTTGTCAACTGGGAGAGTTACCTTGTAACATCCTAATGTTGTTGGAGTTATAAACTGATGCCTCTTTTTTTTTTTTTTAATTTAATCTTAAAAATGATTGCCTTTCTCAATAAATAATTAAATAAATGAACAACAATTATTGAGCACGCTTAATTTAAATTCTAAAGCGTTTCTGAGGAACAACTCTCTGGGACAACCTTATGTGGCAAACCACTTTTAATTGGTTATTTACATTGATTCTTAGGGTGTGTTTGGTTGCACACATTCTATGGGAATAGGAATCTTATTCCCACTTGGAATAACATTTTGAGTGTTTGTTTGGGATTTTAGTGGTAGGCATAGGATGCCATCACGTGCCATAGATTCCCACCATTGGTGAGCATCAGACGCCTCACTCATATTGGGGAGTAATTCTACAGGGCCTGGTTTGCTGCCTGAGGGGGGGGGGGGGGGGCAAAAATACATATTTAGGGGGTGGATGTTTTTTGACTTGTCTGTTTACCTTGCTGCAGAAAATGTTGCAGTATGAACCCTCCAAGCGCATCTCCGCAAAGAAAGCAATGGAGCACCCTTACTTCGATGATCTTGATAAGACGTATCTCTGAATCACAGACTGATCACATTGCAACCCATTGTTTCTTTTTATTCTAATGGAAGATACGTTGCCTTGATCCTAGACAATTTCAGTGAATGTAATTCTGTTTTTCTCAAGCATGTATTGTGTTTGCTAACAACAATTTAAAGAAGGTTGATTTTATTACTCAACCTCTCAGATAACTACTACATGTGAAAGGGTATAATTAGAAACTTACAATGATGTGAAAGGGTAGATTATGGTTTCAACTTACCTCTCCATCTATTTATTGAAATGAACAAAATGGTGTCATGGTTCTGTATCTTTCTCAATGAAATCCTCTCATACTACCAAGAAAATCCCATATGGACATGTTTCTATTTTTAGTTCTTGGATCACAATGAATTGCAACCAGTTGCTTCCAAAGACAGGGAAGATGTTGCCTCGGGTTCTGCTATATCGTCTCACAAATGCAAGCGAACGTGTGACAACGATGATCTCGAGTTTGCTAAAGCCATATCAAGTATATGAAAGGCATTTGAGCAAGCGAATGCTATGCCTATACGATTGGAAACCTTCCCTTGGCAAGAAGTTGAGAAGGTTGTAAGGGCAGTTCCTGGACTTATCCAACGTCAAAATTTGAAAATCATGAGAAAGTTCAATGAGAACGTAGAGCTTGGTATTTTCTTTTTAGGATTGATCGAATAAATAAGGGAAGGTTGGGTTCTTGCAAAATTAGAGGAGAATTAGTTTGGAGCAAAAATAATTGGCTTCTTTGTCTTTAAACATTTTATATGTTTTGATTAGTAATCAAGGAGTTAGAAAATTTGGATTTTGTTTAATTGGAGTTTGGGAGTATGTGGTTTAGTAATTCTTAATACCAGTATTGAACGTTGATTTTTCATTGAAAGATTTAAGCAGATGTCGGGTTTAAAATTATACTGTAAGGATGTTTTGCATGAAGCAAAATCAAAATCAAAATCATATTCTAGTTTATATATAAAAGTAGAATAGTGAGATCTTCATAATTAAAAAAAATATATTCCCATGATTAGTTTTGGGCAACCAAACACTCACAATAGGAATTGAATTCCAATTCCCATGGACAACCAAACATCAAAGTTGGTCAAGTCCATGGCATGGGATGCCATGGAATGGGATTCCAATTCCCACCTTAGGATTCCATGCAACCAAACACACCCTTAGAATCATCAATGTCTTTAATAAATAGGAAACATAAATTTGAGCAAAGAGAATGAAACACAGCGGCATATCAGTGGTTGCTTGGTTATGTTATTGTATAGAGATTAGGTGCCTCACACTGAATCATTACTCTCTTCTCTACGTCGTCCCCATACATTATTCACTTGTATCATGCTGTTCTGGTGACCATTAGTCTCAGTTAGAACTCTCATTAACCAGAAGATATGTTATAGATTTGTTATTATAGGTAGGTGTTGTTTTGAATTGACGTGTTGTAACTAACTTAGGTTTTGAGCACGGTTGTTGATGGCTTGAATGGGACTAATAAGAGACATGAATTGGAAGATGTGAAGGGAAGTTCTTATAATGCTGCAGTACATTCACAAAAGCCAAGGCCTCCTTTTGGAGATTTAGGTAGTGCTGCTTCTGATGCACGGAATGGCTGGAGTCTTGAAGATCCAAATGACATCATGTCTGTGAGTTCTTACAAACCTAATATCGAAGTAAAAACTGGAGAAAATATAAACAAGGGACATTCAGATTTTCCTCCTTGTGATGGAAAGCTAGATAACAGGAAGCATTTGGACCAACATCAGGAGACATCTGTTTCTACACATCCATCTGAAAATCTTGAGGTCCATCAAACAGTTAGAGGCAGTTTTTCAACTGGTGAAGCAAAGGCTACACTTAGTAACTGTGACAAGGACTGTGATATTGAAGGAATGATGCCAATGCCCGGCGAACTTTGTCAAAAGGGACAAGAACGAAAAGGCTCAGCAGAACTAAAGCATGGAACAAAAGATGTCAAAGAATCTGCAAAAGTAGAGGGGATGAAACCAAGCTCTCCAACATCTCTTAGTCAGCGTAAAGTGGTTTCTGGTATGGAAAGATCGTCTTCAAATTCAATTACTGGAGCAATCTCTAAGTCAGCCATGTCAGGTAGCAGTAAGCCTCCAGGTAGGCCTTCATCTCCAAATACTCTGAGGCTTATGCATTCCAATCAACGAGTTAAGGTGAACTCACACATGGATAACAAGAAGGATTATACAGTTATTGATGCGGTCAGGGAAGATGTCAAACGCGAGATTTCTAGAAAAATAATAAGAGAACAGACAAAGGCCTCTGCTAATTGTGGGTTGAGAACATCACATTTGAGCCGACAATCTCATAATTCTATTTCGAAGTCTGATTCGAAGGTGCAGACACTGCATTCATCTTCTAAAGCATCAACCATGCAGAATCTGGCAACTTCTTTGGGTTCTGTTGAGTCTGCTAGTGTGTTGCAGTTTGAAAGTCTTTGGGATGTACAAAACAAAACTACAGCC
The DNA here is from genome assembly GCA_003290165.1 of Berberis thunbergii. NCBI lineage: Eukaryota > Viridiplantae > Streptophyta > Magnoliopsida > Ranunculales > Berberidaceae > Berberis > Berberis thunbergii. The sequence goes on along the minus strand of QNQO01003191.1, from coordinate 30,749 downwards.
ACAGGCTTTTCCCAAAAAGGTGAAAGATTGAATCATTCCCAACAGTCATCTAAGGCAATTCATTCCTCTGCAATGCATCCTCCAGCGCTTGTTAGCTCTTCCACGGCTTTAAGTGATGAAGAGGTGAGGGCATCATTATTATTCTTCTTGCAGGTATTGCTCTACGAAGTTATTTTAACATTATTCCTTGTTTTTGCAGCTTGCGTTGTTATTACATCAAGAACTTAATAGTTCTTCTCGAGTTCCCTGAGTGCCACGTATGCGCCATTCAAATAGCATGCCTCAGGTGGCTTCTCATCCAGTTCTGGAGGAAAAGATAATTTGGTTAGTTTCTCTACTAGTGTACACTGTATATTCATGGAAGCTGAATCTGCAATTTGCTTTAGTATGTTTTTATTTTTTTAGTTTTGCATATTTTATAGTGCTTGATACTATATTTTGCAAATGTTGCTTCAGTAATAAGTGTAGTTATAATGCAATTTGTAGGTTCTTAGGAGAAAAGGCAAAGAAGATGCACCAAAAGATGGATTCCGCAATTTTGGTGAGCTTATTGATGAAACTAGGAAGATGGACAAGTTGCTTTGTTCCCCTCAGTATCGAAAGCGTGATTCGGTTGTAGCATCAGATGGTTCTACTAAGATGGAAGCATGTACCCGATCTCCCAAAGTGGGGAACTCCACTAAGACGTATGTGTCTCTTACTTCCACCAACAATGTTGGTCCATCTTCCTCTGAAGCAACTGACAAGAATCAGTCTTCCATACAAAGATCACCTAGGAATATGGGTGATGAAGATGATGTGGGTAGAATCAGTGGTCCAGCCCCTCGCACTTTACCAGGTATCCGATATCTGTAAAGATGTTATGCCTTTTAAGGTACACTGCACTTAATTTTGTTTATGCCAATAACCCTTTCACATTTGCATCTATAGGCCTGATCAACGAGATAATGAGCAGTGGCAGGCGCATGACACATGAAGAGCTATGTGATGTGGTTCTTCCGGTATGATGCTATTTTCTTTTATGAAAAATTTATTGGTTGGAGAGATTATTTTATTTATTTTCCATTCTGACCTTCTTCTTTGGCTCTTCTATAACAGCATTGGCATAAGTTGAGAAAACATAATGGAGAGCGGTATGCATATTCAACTCACTCGCAGGCAGTTCTTGATTGCTTGCGAAATAGGAATGAATGGGCTCAGCTGGTTGATCGTGGTCCCAAGTTATGTCTTTAACTTGTGCTAGCATCTGAGTGAACCAAACTGATATTGATTAGGTCTTATGTCCTGAATGAGGAAAATTTTAAGCATTTTATGTTATCTGGTTTCGGATTCCCATGGATGAAGTATTAGCAAGATACTGGCCTTAGAGTTGGAATTGGTAATCCAAATTACAGATGTCACCTAATATGGGGCATAGATAACAATATCATTGGTGGCTACCTAAGGGGCAGTGTCAGTAGTAGAATAATAGCTTTGATCGTCCCTGATGGAGAATACTGTTTTGTTTATGATGCTGCAAAGATTGCCTTGCATCTTGATGAGATAATCTGATGGCTGTCAAGCTTGGTATCACTTTTTTGTCGAGTATCAGGACAATTTAACTTGGTGGGCACCAATATTTTATAAAGTAGCACATAACAGTATCCACAATAACACTTGAAAATCAAACGGTGTCTTCTGTAAATCATTGAAACCATTTGTCAGTGGGGCTCCTTTCATCCAAATTTGTTTTGATGGGGTGACTTTTGATAATCTTGTTTCTGGTCTAGCTGGACCTGAAGTTCCTTTTAGGTTATTCTTGTTTTAGCCTTCCTTCTAATATATTTTCCAAGAAAAGAAGTAAGAAAAAGAGAATGAAATTTCCTGCTCGAGGAGTTTTCAACAACCTCCAAAGTCCATCGTCTGGAACCACCCACCCATGTCCCCATGTCCCCATGTCCAGTCAATTCGTTTCCAAAAAAATTTGTTGTTAAGAGGTAACAAACTATTAAAAGAGTGAATAACATTGTAGTCTCCTTCCACCCCATTTATGGAAGTGTGATATTACTATATTAGTGAGATGTGAAAGGTGCCATTATGACCTAGGAACAGACGTTGCCTTCAACTTCATCTGCAAATCTTCTCACAAAAAAAGAAAATGAAGAGAATAAGATATCTACAGATTTTGTAAAATAACAGAAAAGAAAGAGAAGAAGATAAAATTACATATATGTTTGAAATGTTTTCCTATGAAAACTAACACAAGCTTTCAGGTTTGTAATGATTTGTCTCGCGTTTCAGACCAATGGTGGCAGGAAGAAACATAAGTTTGATTTGGAGATACCCGTAGTTGAACCTGAAGAGAATAAATACACAAAGGGAAACGTCTCGAAGGAGTTAGAAGGTAAGAATATTGAATCCCATAGAGAAGACTTCCCAAAGGGCAAAAAGAAGGCCAGGAAGTGCAGACGATTGGCACTACATGGGAGAGGCATAAAAGATGTGAGGAAGAGAAGAAAAGTTGATGGTAGCATGGATGTGGATGCAAGCCTATTTTCTCATTCAAGTAAGGAGGGTGGGGAAAGCGTCTTCATTGACAATGATGGTAGGGGAGCTAGGACATGTCATACAGGAACTGAGGAATCAGGTTCAGACGAGGCATGATCAATGTAGTTCATGTAAATGTTTTTTTGTTGATTGGACTTCTGATGTGGTAGTTATTTTGCAACTGCGTTAGCTAATAAGTTATAATCAGGTTTAACAAAAGATGTCAGTCACATACATACTAGTCAGCATTAGCTAGTAAGTTATAATCAGGTTTAACAAAAGATGTCAGTCACATACATACTAGTCAGCATCTGTGGATGATCGAAGAATTGTTTTTCTTAGTGTTGTCATTATAGTTGAACATTTCTTGATGTAGGAAGCAACACTAAAATTCTAGTAATTTTCATCTTCAAAGCATGTCTCTATGCTCCCCTTCCAAGGTTAATGTCGAACCTATTTCTGGATGTGGTCTATGTATGTTGAGCTTCTTTCTACTATTGCTCACCTCTCCTTTCTTCTCATGTCTTTCTTGTCGTCTTCTTTTCCTCATTGGCTCTCTCCCTCCCCACCCACACTGTATTGTCTTCTCCTTGATGCTTCGTGTTGCACTCTATTTGTCATTTTCTCACTCTCAGCCTCTCTTGTTGAACTTGAAGATCAACTCTATAAGATTCCACCAGGAATGGATCGTGACAAACTTTGCAAAGGGCATGTGAAATAGGCAGAGATCTATCCTACCATGGATGAATGATCCAAAAAACACGTGAGAAATGAAATTGATAATCCTAATTGATGTTTTGTTACAATAACTTTGCTGCTCCGAATGGGAAAAATGCAAAGGAGATCCCCAAGCCTGGAGTATTCTATGACATATATATACAAGGCAAGTAAGTGGTATTTATTTACAACGTCGTCAACTGCTAGTTTTGTTGGGGTTTTTTTTTTTTTTTTTTAACAAAATAAAATAGAAATTATTAGTAAGTGGAAAACTGAGATTTGGCTTATCTTCAGCAGTTTATACGTATAAATTGAAGGAGTGATTCTACCTATCGAGGGAACCAGGGAGGAAACGTGCGAGGGAGGGAGGGAGGACCCTCCATCCCTCACGCGTTTCCTAGCTGGTTTCCTCGACACTTAGAATTTCCCAAATTGAAGTAGCCTCTTCCGAAGAAAACAGGAGAGAGAGAAAAGCGATTAAGCGAAAGCCGGTAAAATAAATAAATATTTTTTAAGGGTGGGCATCTTATTCCGAGATTTTGATCCCGTCTTGTCATTATTTTTTTCGAATTTTATTGGGATTAATCAATCTCATCCCGATCTCGTTCCTTTTGTATCTAGAGTGGGAAGGGATTGGGATGAAGATTTTCAATCCCATCCATCCTGTCCCATCTCGAATTGATTTTTTAAATATTTATTATTAATAGTTTTAATATTATTTATGAAAATAATAACACATGAATTTTATTCTAATAGGAGCTATTCTATATTGTTATCTTATTCATGAAAATAATAATACAACATTCTATTATAGATAAAACACAGATTGTGTACCAAATAATGTTTATTCACAGAAAGCTTAATTTATTATTTTTTAAAATTTATTTATAAAAGTTCACATGCTTTTTATTCACAGAAAAACATATTTATATATAACAATCATATGTATCTATATGAATTTCATAGAAGTACTAGTAAATCTAATACAATTATTTACATTTAAAAACAAAGAATAACCTCAATGTGAAATAAACAAAATATTTTATTTTCTGTTTGTTCCGACCCAATTTCGTTTGAGATAGAATGAGGTCTATCCCGTCCCGCGCCCACCCTTAATTGTTTGTCATTTTCAGATTTATTTAGTTGCATGAAAAACAAATATGAAAATTGAAACTATTTTCGTGAATTCGATTTTAAGCTTCCCCTCTCTTTCGACATGAATTCCCATGAGCAATGAAAAAAAGTCTTAAGAAAAGTCAACTTAATGTTACTAAATAGACAGTCAAACAAGTATAATAGGAGTAATGGAAGCATGAAAAATTTCTAACCAAACAGACCCTTATTTCCCTCCACGATTTCCCGTTCTGTCTCGTGTTTTTTCCTCGTCAATTTCGGGGAGATCGAAACCCACCTTCAATCTAGGGCTTACTTTGCTTTTCTGACTTGGAAGAAGAGGCAGAAGGAATATCAATTCAAGTGAATTGAATTACGCGGAGAGGAGAGAGTCACTATAATTTCTTCATTTCGTTTCGTTTCGTCTCGTCTCATCTCATTTCGATCACATATTTGCTTTTGCTTTCTTCTTCCTTTCTCTCTTGGCACCAAAGAAAAGAAAAGTATTTCTCGAGATCCTTCCAATTCTATCTCTCTCTCTCTAGCGTTAAAGAGTTTTTATATTTGATTGTTGAGGGTTTCGAATCGAGTTGGTGGAGTGATAGATCTATCGATTGATCCATCGAGCAGAGCGAGCAAATTGGATTGGAAGAAATGACGATTCCTGGTTCGGGTTTCTTGATGGACAATGAGGCAAGTTGTTTGCCTTGTACTCCCGAAGAAGAAAAACGCGTTATTGATGAATTAACCCGAGCTTCTGATTCCAATAGAAAAGAAGGAGACGTGTTTTACGTTCTGTCTAACAAGTATGTAACTTTTCCTCTTCTTCTTGCTTTTAGCTCTTGTCTCTCTGTGTTCCATTTTATTTGATTTTAACTACTTGCTTCTCTTCTTACTTGTTGCTATATAATTCATTTGGACTGCTCTTATCCTAATTAAATTTGTTTTAATTACAAACCTATTGGCCTCGCAAATCTTTAGATTAGACACATAAAAGTATCAGAATTGGAAGTATGATATCTCTCCCAGATCTATTTAGCTTTCCCCGACAATTGACTAGTGTTCCAATGTTCTAGTCACCAATTGACATTCTGGTGTCAGAATGGTCTACACCTCTTTGCCTCTCACTTACGCTCTTTTAATCATATATACATACACAAGAAATGAGGTTTGCAGTTACTAAAGGATATCTCTGATGGTAATACGTTATTTATTTTAATAGGCTTTGTTTTTACAATAAATGGACAGATCCATACTGAAGTCCAATTAGGATTGAAGACTACAGTCTAAAGTTTGTATTCAGTTTGAGAATTTATTGAAACTGAGTTATTGAAGCTTAAATTATTTATTTGCTTTATTGTTTTCATCAAATTTGGTATTAGAGCCAGCAAATTATTGGGAAAGATGCTGTGATAAGTCACCACTGCAAAGTTGGAATGCCTAGAACATGCCCTTGCTGATCTCTTGCAATATTTGTTCATAAAAAACTCTTAGTCTCAGAAAGAATGAATGAGTTTTCAAGAAGTAAATACACAAAAAATAAAATAAAATCACAGAGTAAACTACAAGAGAGGAACTGAGTAATTCATTTTTAAATGAAAATTTTGCACACCAAACAAATGGTAATTTCCATCAGACCTTGCCACACCCATTTTTGTCTATCTGCGTTTGCGTCTTATAAACTGTTTGACTGTTGCATGGTATTAAACTAGATTGCTGTTCGTGCACCTTTCCTTGTAGGTGGTATATTGAATGGCAGAACTATGTCGGGCGAGAAAAGGATGACTTTTCTATTGATGAGTACTCCACCAGTTCTCACCATTCGAATGGGGTCCTTTCAAATTTAGTTGCACAAAGACCTGGAGCCATTGATAACTTTCATCTTGTTTTGAATGGAAATCTTCATAGCAATGGTGATGAGTTGGAGCTCATTAGAAATCTGGAAGAAGGTCGTGATTATGTTTTGGTTTCTGAAGAAGTTTGGAAGAAGTTTCACCAATGGTAATTATCATCCACATTTTCTTTCCTCCCATAATGAAACTGAATTAGTTAAGTTATTTATTCATTTGTCGAACCTGCTTATATCCTTTCATGTGATTCACTGGAGTGTCTACTATAATGATCACGAGAGATTGGATTTCCAGCAACAACCTTATTCCGCAAGTTATTGTAAAATATATGTTGTTTTTTAAATGTGGTTGTTTATACTGTTCGCAACATCATATTATTAGATCAACATGTACTAGGATGTCGGTTCTCCTCCATACCACATTATTTTGTTCTGACCATGTCGAACTTAACATAAACTTCTCATGTATTCTTACAAAAAATATTTAATTCCTTTAAGCAATGACAAGCCGTGTTTCCTAGATGGTTTTAGCAAATCTGAACTGATTGGAGCCAATAGGTTTGCAAACTGCAGATGGTTTGTCCATGAAATGACTTAACAAATTTGGATAATGGAATTCTCCTGTTCAACACATCTTTGTCTCTCTGTCTACCCTCTCTCTGAATAAGCTATTTTCCCTGTCTTTTCAAGTCTTAACCTTCAAACATCTCCCTATCCCTCATCCCTCCCACATTTCTTCCTCACTTGGTTCACAATTGTTCACCTTTCCAATGTGTTCATATGTGTTTTGTTAACATTACAAAAAAAAATACCGAAGATAATCCTGTGCCCTTTTTTTACTTTAAACATTCTTTGTCTAATATTTCATTACCTTGTCATCTGCATTCCTAGGGAGCATTCTGAGTGATTAATGTCTCGGTTGAGATTACTACTTTCAAATGAAAACTTTGGTTTCTCATATTGTGAAGATCCATTTGCGCTAGTGCAAGCTCTGCAGCCATTTATCCCATATCATAGCTTGCATGCCATATTTCTATTAGTCCCATTATGGAAGCTGAGAAAATTTTGATTGACTTAAAGTGAAAACAATTTCTTTTTTACCCAAAACAGGATTCATTATAATTTACAAAGCGAGATAGGTCCACCGTGAGAGAGCAATTCACGCAAAGGTGTTCCAGTATACTCTCACCATACAAACCAGAAACTGTTATAATATTGTACGAATACATGTGTATCTCGGGATAACATGAATTCCCCAAGAACCAAAGTGCCTTTAGGTGCAAGCAGTCGCACATTGTCACATCATGGACTTGAGGATGAGAATGATTTTCCTTTGAAAATACGTCCGTAGCTTTCCATTCCATAATGCCCACATAATTGCGTGCGGTAGACTGTCCCAACCCACTCTGACTGATATTCTGTATTTCCACCCTTTGATCCATTGGTTGATTGCGCCATGCATGAGGTTTTGGCATTTTCCATAGGCATACCATTTAAGAATTGATTTATTTAGAAAATGTGTTGTAGGTCATTATTTACTTTGCTTGTTTGTCTTTACTGAATTTGTTGGACAGTGCCACGTGGAAAACAAGCGGAAAGAACAGAAATTGATTTAATTATTCCAATATGAAATCCAGAGACCACCTTAATAAGACAAACATTTGGGTGAAGGGAGACATGCCTCTTAATTATTCCATAACATGATGTTAAGCCTCTTTAATTATGACTTGTCAGGTTTCTTGTATTGGCATTGGCTGATTTCTACCATTTATCTTTGTAGTGAAAGCTTTCATTTATTTTTCGCAGGTACAAGGGTGGACCAGCAATACATAGAAAGTTGATTTCACAGGGGATTTTTCACAAGACATTACTTGTAGAGGTCTACCCACTATGTCTTCAACTAATTGATGCTAGAGACAACTCAAAACGTGTCATTCGGTTGAGTAAAAAGGTGTGGACTGCTGTGTAAATTTCCTAAAAATTTGTGAATTTATACACTATTGTTATATTAAGCAACTGATATGTATACTCTGATGCCACTATCATTTGGGGGTTTGTTTGATTTAAGATGAGCATTTGGAAATCAATCAAGGTTGCTTTGGGTCATGGCCTTGTTACGCAGTCTAGATATGAGCCACCTGGCTTTCCCAGACTCTGCATATATTTGAAATGGTAACCCCTCATAAAATGACAGATGATTTGCATAATACCTCTTCACTTATTTGCTGAAGCGTTGAACATAAATCATGGTCTTCTCTAGGAGACATTATATAATTGGTTACGGTAGATATGACATTTATCTTTGTTTTATTTATTTTGGAAATGGAAATAATTACTAAGTACTAGATATGGGGGTTGGGATTCGGTGACAACTTCGATTTCTACTCGGCTTTTGGGAATCTTAATGACTGGTTAAGAGCTGATTTTTCGGTAGATCTAACCTTGCCATAAGTGAGGTCGGGCTTAGAAAACAAATCGGCACAATACTTGAATCATCCAATTGGCCTCCATCAATTGAGTGTTAGGCTTTGGAGGTTGCATGCTTATATTAGTGTCAGACACAAATATTGGTCCTTTTTTGGGATAAAATAACAGAATATATCAATGATGAAGCTAGTGAACTTGTTTCTGACCCACTTAAGTATTTTTCCATTAGAAATACTTTATTTACTTGTTTGTATTCTTTATTTTTTGGAGGTTGTTCAGATTAGACATTGTTGCTAGTGATTGTCGAACTTTGGCTGGGATAGTCTTCCTTTCTTCAATTACGTCACTTTAGGTTGACTTTACCTTATTGCCTGGTTTAGAATACAATTTCTTGAACTCTTCCTCTATGCTGTTATCTAAACCTTGTGATGGCTCTATTTGCAGATTATACAAAACAGTTAATATATATATATATATATTTTTATTTCAGGCTTCTATACGCGAGCTTTATAACAAAGTAAGCACTCTTCTTCAGCTAGTGGAAAAGGTATATTTTATATTGGTTTTTTCTGTGTAAAATGACACGTGTAAGAAATTCATAGAATAAATTTGTGTTTTATTTATAGGTTCACATTTGGGACTACTTTAATCAAAGTAAGCAGTCATTCTTGAATATTTCGGACCAAACCCTTGAAGACGTCAACTTGCAGATAGACCAGGAGGTAAGTATTTCTCCTGATTATCCATTCTCTTTAATTAGGGTTATCGGAATGGAAATATTGTTGTATACACACTGGTAGAATAATTTTACAAATGGGCTTTGAATAAATCATATATGTTAAAGCGAATAAACTCCCAGGTTTATTTTTTCTATGTTATCCGTGATGACCTTATTCTTTTAATATGTTAGTGTTGGCCTTGTATTTTGTAAAAGATGATAATAAGAATTGGAAGTATGTTGATGCATGCGTGCTTTACAGTGTGTTGGGCTTGTGTGTGCCACATTCTGTTTTAGGATCCCCTCAATGCTCCTTCCAAATAAAAACAAAAAAATTGCTACCCTTCTTAACATTTTGATCTTCTGGAATTTACGGGTTTTTGAGTTTGTGTATCTAGATTTCTGTTAAGTCAGATTAGTTATTAATTTTTGCTTCAGAATTTAAGATCAAAATGGGGTTCCTTAGTCTTTATTATTATTATTATTATTATTATTATTATTATTATTATTATTATTATTATTATATATATATATATATATATATTATTATTTTTTTTTTTTCTTTCTTTGTTCGTCCCATTGATATCAATAACATTTCATTTATTCTCAAAATGAAATTTTAAATGCCACTCAAAGCGGCAGCTCTATATCAATGGGATACTGGCTTAAATTTATCAAGATATTAAGTGAATGACATTCATAGATTTAGTACTTGTGAAGATATCTTTATACATTATTTGAAGAGAAGTGTTCTTTCCTTTTTTCATGATTGCTTAAAATTTACTATGCACTCGTTACTTTTTACTCCCCCCCTTATGTCTATTTTGTGCTTTGGGATTAAAGTGGCCTGCAAATTTCTCTTCTTGAAATTATATCGTTATCCATAACTCAAGAATACTTGTCCTGTTGTCCATCTATCTCCTACAAGCAGTGTTTTCAAAATTGCACAGATCGCACGATCCAAATTGCGAGTCGAATCGTGCTCTGTGCAATTCAAATTGATGACCTAAATTGTTGTACAGAAAATCGCACAATTTGAGTTAACCTACTCTAAGGTTTGCCATAAATCGCGGTTCATAATTGTAGAAATCAGACGGACATGGCTGTTGCAGATGAGGAAGAAGTAGAAAAGAAAGAAAAGGAAGAAGAAAGAAAAGGAGAAGTAAAAACTGAAAGCGCCATACCTGTTTGCTGCTTTTTTGTGCGCTGGCTCTTTGTTTGTGACACGAAAACCCTTTTTAGTGTTTGGTTGTTGCTTTATTAATGTTTTGGGCTTGCCCAGGTTTAAAGTTTTTATCTGGGCTTTCAATATAGAGCCCAAATTTCAATCTATTTTCAGCTGAGGCCTTGGGCCAACATAAATAAAAGCTTATAGACATTGAATTAAATCTTTTGGGTCTATTTTTGACTAACTAGACAATTTTTAATATATATTTATGGTAATAAGTTTATGATATATTTTGAATTTCAATTTAAATATTACGACTTACGATTTGAATCCCGATTCAAATTTTCAAATGACCCTTACGAGTTTCAATTTGACAACCCTGCCGACAAGTGTAGCTGATATGAGTACATGTTTATTTTCATTCCTCAAGTCTGTTTGTAGTTTGTCTGCTGATCCTTTCGGTTTACAGATTCTTTTGGAGTTGGAATATGATGGATATTGGCCTTCTGGGTATGGAATGGATTCGACAGGAAATGGATTGGCTTTGGTACCATTGAAGCCTTCAAGATCATCTGTAACAATTGCAGGAGGCCTGACCCTGTCTAATGGCTGTTCAACAGGATATGTCTCTAATCTTCATCAAGGAAGTAATTCAGTTTCATCGATAACAGATCTAGTGGATGGATACGATAATATGGTCAATATGAAGAAAGCAGACAGGGGAGGGTTGGCAGGATTGCAGAACCTAGGAAATACCTGCTTCATGAACAGTGCTCTTCAATGTTTACTGCATACTCCGCCATTGGTTGAATATTTCTTGCAGGATTACTCTGAGGAAATAAACAAACAAAATCCTATAGGAATGCATGTATGTAGGATTTTCTGATTTATTTTGTTATTCATGACCTTGATTTGGCCCCATGTCTCTTGTGAAAATTATGTTACTTATTTACAGGGAGAACTTGCCATTGCTTTTGGTGAGTTGCTGAGGAAATTATGGTCCTCTGGACGTGCACCAATTGCCCCACGTGCCTTTAAAGGGAAACTTGCACGATTTGCTCCTCAGTTTAGTGGATATAACCAGCATGATTCTCATGTGAGTACTATAATAGCTCAATACTTAGTACAGTTTGAACGCAATTTAGTTTTGGAGGGAGTTGGCTTTAGCGAGGTTCTTTTGGGAGAAGGGGTGCCTACTCATAAAAGAGTCACTAATTAACAACTCTCTCCAATGAAATTAGATACATTTGACATCCCACTATCCAGAGGGGTTATAATTGGATATACCATATTGATTTTTATTCTTTGCATGAGTCCCTTTCCTAATTTACTGACATTTTTCGATGGATACACAATATGTAGAATTTACAACTTTTTTTTTCCAAACACTTAATTATTTTCATCATAAAGTACCTATCATTCACCCTCCTTTTTCTTTGAGGTACTCAGGCTGTGGCTCCTACAACATAATCTTACCACCTTATCAAAGGTCACGTTGTTCTTTCTTTGGAGCTAATAATTAACATGTCTTCCTGCAGGAACTCCTTGCCTTTTTATTGGATGGACTACATGAAGATTTAAATCGTGTCAAGTTCAAGCCCTACATAGACTCAAAGGATGCAAACGATCGCCCTGATGAGGAAGTTGCAAATGAATGTTGGGAAATTCATAAAGCACGAAATGATTCTGTAATTGTGGATGTCTGCCAAGTGAGTACTCGCTTTTTATTTGTAGATAGCTTGTGATTTCATATCTAATAAATACGCCAGTATGGTTGCAAGAGACTTTCAAATCCCATCTCCATATAATCTGAAAGTAGTAAGATGTGAAATAATTGACAATCTCCTTATTTGCTACATGTAGAGTGAGATGTTAGATCAGCTATTTAGTGAATAATTGCAAAGGACTCCCACACATAAAATATATCACCATGAGATGCATATTCTGTTTTGTTTTATTACAGGAATGTTCATTGTTTTATTGGAGTTGCATGTGAATGACACTTCTAGTTTAGTTCTTAACTTAAGACTGCTTTACACATTTCCAGGGTCAATACAAGTCAACACTGGTTTGCCCCAATTGCAATAAAGTCTCAATAACTTTTGATCCCTTCATGTACTTGTCACTGCCACTACCATCAACAGTATTTCGAACAATGACAATTACTGTACTTTATGGTGATGGAAGTGCTCTTCCCAAGCCGTACACTGTGAAAGTGTTAAAGAATGGTTACTGTAAAGATCTTCTTGAGGCTTTGAGTACTGAATGCTGCTTAAGAAGTGATGAAAGCTTGTTGCTTGCAGAGGTAAATTATATGGTACAGTCTGATTTTTAGAAGTTTTTTTCGTGGAATTTCTCACATATACAGTAACTTTAATATTCCAGGTTTATGATCATAAGATAGACCGATACTTGGAGCATCCTTATGAATCCTTATCTATGATAAAGGATGAAGAGCACTATGTTGCCTATAGGCTTCCTAAAAAGCGCGAAGGACTCACAAAGCTTGAAATTATTCATCAAAGAAAAGAAAAGTAAGTTCTTCCCTCAGTCAGGAATTGCATTGTTGAGTCAATTAGGTTGGTTTAGGTTGTCTATATGGTTGTGCAACCTAATATTAGGGCTGTTAATGGATATCCGATTGATTTTGGTTTTGTTAAAAATACCAATGCTAGACTCAAAATGAGTACCGATCCAATAAAAGGTAAAATAAAAATCCGATAGGGCTATTAGATATCCGATAGGTGTTTTGCAATAAACAGCTCTCATGTTCTGTTACTGATTGCATTGTGTCAGTAGTATTTTAGGGATTAACTAGTGCAATTAATTAAATGAGGAAAGAGAGGATATTTCAGTCCAGATACTGAAGTACCCAATTGAAGTCGTGATATCTGCAGTTGAAGCTGACCATGGAAGGTAGAGTTTGAGCTTTTGAGAGTGAGAATGAGAGGAAGTTTGAGATTGCAATGCACACAGAGTTTTAAGTCCACTTGTTCATGCAATCGGATGTTAAATGTTATGAACTCTAACCTAAACTAGAACTAATTCTACAAAAGAAAAGATAAACAAAAGAAAGTGATTATTTCTACATGTCAGCTATGCAAATGCTTATTTCTACATGTATGGAGTCCTAGTTTTGGTGTTACTTTAGAATCACGAGGGGGAAAAACAAGAAAGTGATTATTTTTTTAACTCCCTTTTACTTGGCACTTATTGTACCAAGTTCCTGATTACAGAGGTAGTCAATCTACTAATTATTTATTATTATTATTATTATTATTATTATTATTATTATTATTATTATTATTATTATTATTATTATTATTATTATTATTATTATTATTATTATTATTTATTGCTGCTGCTGTTGTTGTTGACATGGTATATATTTGCTTTCAGATGTACATTCGATACACTCAGAAGTGGCAGAAAGAACTTTTTGGGTACACCATTGGTTACTTGCTTAGGAGAGGGTCAACAAACTGGTGCAGATCTTCAAAATGCTGTGCATAGGATGCTCACTCCATTTTTTAAAACAAAACCTTCTGATCCCTTGAATCATATTTATACCAGCAAAGAAAATAATGCATCTACTACAGGAAGTGATGTCGATGGGCTGGTTAATAGTTGCAATTCTGAATCTGGTGTCAGGAGTCAGTTTGTTGATGAGATGGAAATTGAGCAAATGTCTAATGGCATGTTGGACTTTCAGCTCGCTTTGACCGATGAAAAGGTTTTGAGTTGCAGTCCTATAGAAAACGATCTCATCATTGGTTCAGGCCATGTCAGGGTTCTGTTGGAATGGTCTGACAAAGAACATGATATGTATAATGTTAGCTACCTTGAGAACCTTCCAGAGGTTTGCAAGCCTGGTTACACAGTCAAGAAAACACGGCAGGAAGCAATATCCTTATTTTCATGCTTGGAGGCATTCTTGAAGGAGGAACCGCTAGGTCCTGATGACATGTGGTATGTTGTATTTCCACTTTTATAATAAGGAGCTGTGTTAATCCTTTTAGGGTTGTAAAATAGGTAATTTTTGGCCACATGATTAGATCGTTATAAATGAAGGTATTGATGAATTTAAAAGGTAAGAGTTGATTTTATTGAAGGAACTGAGAGTTAAGATTTTCAATTGAAAACTTTGTTTTCCACTGATAGTATCTGTGTGTCATTATTGTGTTAAACAATTTCCATTTTCTCCCCAATTAAACAAGTTTTTCTTTGTTAATGCAGGTATTGTCCTACCTGTAAGGAACATAGACAAGCCACCAAGAAGTTAGATTTGTGGAGATTGCCAGACATTCTCGTTGTTCACCTAAAACGATTTTCGTACAGCCGATATTCGAAGAACAAACTTGACACATTTGTCAACTTTCCTATTCGTGATCTTGATCTAAGCAAATATGTGAAGAGCAGCACTACTACCTCTCAGGCACATGCATATGAACTGTATGCCATTAGCAACCACTATGGAGGCCTTGGAGGTGGCCACTACTCCGCATATGCAAAGGTAAGAGATTAATTGGATTCTAATCCTCCTTTCTTATTTGATATTTGGGAGATAGGTTGTGAACTCCTAGAATACAAAGGCTTAAGTATAGCCCAATTGATTGAGTTCATTCACTTGATAACTCTAGAAACAAGTTTATGGATCTTACTCACTCTTTGATGATGCTCTGGTTAAATGAGTTGGAACTGATGATTTATTTGTTTGTGTGCTATGTTCAGCTAATGGACGGGGATAGATGGTACCATTTTGATGACAGCCACGTATCCCCAATCAATGAAGATGAGATCAAGACGTCTGCAGCATATGTTTTATTCTATCAAAGAGTCAAAGAGAGAAGAGTGGGTGAATCATCTCAGGTTAATTACCTAGCAGTTAGAAAACAGGAGAGGATACACAGCTTAATGTTGCAAACGCAAAGGCCCTATTAGCCAAAACTCAAAACCATCAATTGTTTCTGTCTGCATCACTACTGTTTTTTGTTCTTTTGTTAGTTTTGTAGTGCAGACTGGATAATGTTGAACGGGGAAAATGCTTCATGGGGTAGAATGTTGTAAGATGTTGGGTAAGTTCATATGTTTAGGTTGATATTATTTTTTTGTAATGATATTCTTATGGTGATAAGGGAAAATAAGAGAAAAAGAAGGTAGCTGTGTAATGAAATGGCCTTATCAGGTTGTTGGAGTACAATAGCAAAGTCCAAATATTATGCAGTGTGAAGGATCAAACGTTTCAACTGAGAAACAGTTTTTTTCCCCTTGACTGAGGTTGAGCTGTTCACAAATATTGTAGCTCTATCGTTTGTTGTTGTTTTATGAGGATGTCTCCAAGCGGGATAAGATTGGGGTGTATTTCGCTGAAAAGCTGAGTGCGATCCGGATCCCTGTGGTGTGGTAGGAGTGGCAGTCCCTGGGATACACGCAGGTGTGCAATTAGCACGTGTATGCAACATCAAACAGATGGGTAATAAGTATAGCAGAAACGGGTCTCACTTGCAGCTAAAGGACTATTAAGTGGTATTGCACTATTTTGTAAAGAAAGTATTCATCTCACAATCATTTCTTCATGTAAATATTATTTTAACGGTACTTTAGACGATTATTGTACATTATCTACCTGATCGATCATTTTTGCATATGGTGAACCCAACTCGTCTCTTAGAAAATAGTTCTGGGATAATATGTCTACCATGTATCAATGTCAATCTCTCCTTAGTATTCTCATTGGGGGTCTTAATGTCATTCTTAGACCCGAGGACAAAATGGAAGGTAATCAACCTACTTTCTCTTCCTTGAATCACCTCCAGACTTTTATCAATATCCATGCCCTTTTAGACTTTTCTCTTAATGGTTCCCAATTCACCTGGAATAACAAACGAAAAAACAAAAATAACATCAAAGTAAAACTTGATCGCATTTTAGTGACTACTGATTGGATGCACATTTTTCCTTCTGCTACTGCTCGTACAATCCACATCTCTACCTCGTATCATAGAGCCATTTCTCTGTAGCTAGTTGCAGATATTAATAGAAGACTCAAACCATTCAAATTTTTTCACATGTGGACAAGACCGCAATTGTAGAAAACTTGTGACCTCCACTCGGGCTCCTAGAAGACATACCTGTTCGGACAATAACTTCCATCTTAAGACCAAAAAGTAAAGTTATTATCTTACTCGATGGAATATGACTGATTCAAAAAAATTCACCTTTCCATTATGAAAACTCATAGGGCTCTGGATAACCTTCAGAACGAGCTCCCTTCTAGGGACAGTGCTTTGGCAATCTCCATGTTGGAAGATAGACTTTCGAAATTGTTATGAGAGAGGAACTTTTTTGGAAAAACAAATCTGGTCGATCTTGCCTCAGAGATGGTGATAAAAATACTAAATTCTTCCATCTCTCTACTTTGCTCCGCTGCAAAAGGAACCGTATCTTCCGCCTCAAGGATGAAAATCACATCTGGCATTTTGACACTATAGCGATCGGGGAAGTTCTCAATAATTACTTTGCCAATTATTGCATTTCTTCAACCTCGAACCCCAATTTTGAGATTCTATCTTTGTTCACTCTGATCCTTAGTAGGGCAAACAATGAAGCCCTTCTTTCTTGTCCTATTGAATTGGAGATTCACTGGGTGATTTTCGATATGGGTAGTCATAAAGCTTCAGATCCTGATGGTTTTCATATTTACTTTTTTCAATAATATTGGGATATTGTGAAGCATGATGTTTGTTAGGTCGTTCAACATTTTTTCAACACTAGGCAGATAAATCCTAAGCTCAGTGAAACCTTTATTGCCCTCATTCCTAAAGTTGGAAACCCACTAACTCCGGACAAGTTTCTCCTATTGGATTTTGTAATGTTATCTATAAAGTTATCTCGAAATCTTGGCAAATCGCCTTAAATCCCTTTTAATGACATTATATCCCCAGTTAATGCGCTTTCCTTAAAGGTCAATCAATAGCAGATAATGTTGGCATAGCTCATGAAACATTTTTTCAAATGAAACACTTTCGAAAAAAAAGACAAAGTTGGATGACAATTAAAATAGACATGGCTAAAGTCTATGATCGAGTTGAATGGTCATTCCTGCTCCAAATTCTTGATAGGCTTGGTTTCGCATCTAAATGGATTCAATTGATTGAGCAATGCATTTTTACTACCTTTCTTCAAGTCATATTCAATGCCAAACTCTCTAGTTGGAAATCTAGAGTGCTCTTTCAAGCTGGCCGTACGATCACGATCAAAGTGGTCTTCAACTCTATCCCAATTTACAACATGCAAACTTTCCTTCTTGTTATCTTTATTTCCACAAAAATTGATAACCTTGCCCAAAATTTTTGGTGGAAAGGGACAACTGACAGTAAAGCTAAACATTTGTGCACCTGGGATCGAATCTCACAACCTCGATGGCTAAAGAATCTGGCTCTAATGGCTAAAAACACATGGCAAACACTATCCTCTCCTTCTAATGCATGTGTCCAACTTCTCAAAGCTCTATACTTTCGTAACAAGAGCATATCTCAAATCACAAAAACCCCTTCAATTACCTCTTTCTCGTGGAGAGGCAATCTCTCAGCTCTTGCCAAGATGAAGCGTCATTTTGTTTGGCAAGTGTTGTCCAGATAAACTATTGACCCGTGGAAAGATTGCTGGGTCAAACCCCAATTGGTTATGGCTGATTGCATTCCTAACTTTTAGGATCAGAACATGCCTACCACGATCTCAGATATTTGGATCGCCTATTCTAATCATCATCATTGGGATTTGGCTCTCATCAGCTATCTTTTTCCTCCCTCGGTTGCTAAAGACATTCATGACATCCTAATCAGGCCATCTAAAAGTATTGATAAGTTTATCTGGCATTTCGACAAAAAAAAATCTTTTCAATTAAAAATGCAACCAAGGCGTTCATAAATGAACATTTTGAAACCCCCACCTCTTCTTCTAATGCCAATATGTTAAATCCCAAGTTTCTAAGGGAATTGTGGCTAATTAAAGCGCCTCCTAGAACGCTATTTCTGCTATGGAAGATTAGCCAAAACATTCTTCCTACAATGACCAATCTACAACGGCTTCACACCCCCATTGAAGATTGTTGTATTTTTTGTAAGAACCACATAGAGGATAATACCCATCTATTTTTCCTTTGTCCGATCATTCATCAATTGTGGCTAACCTCTCCTATCCTGATTGATTGGAGCAATAACAAATTTACGAGGCCAACTACTCCACACTTTTTCAATTTCATGTGGGATACTGCTAACATGCACAAAGATATCGATGATGAAATGCTTGCCCAATTCACCGTCTTTCTCCTTATTGTTTAGTAGACTCAAAACAATTGGGTTTTCAATAAATCCAAATTTTGTTCTCAACTTATTTGGAAAAATTGGCAACACCAATGGTTTCTCACTAGCACCAATTCACAGAGTCATCAACACCTTCTCACCGCCCAAGATGCTAATAAAATAAACTCCATTCACCATTTCATTGCCACAACACTGACTCTTGGTCAAACCATGCGTCTATTACTCCCTCTGAGTCAGACTTGCCCTCCTTATATGGTCATTTCACAAAGTTAGCCACAACCAAGATACAACTTATACATGTTCAAATTCTTACAGCTAGAAATCATCCTCTTAATTTTAGATTCATACAGCTCAGACCCATTCCCCACCACCAGGATCTAGATACAATTGTTGTTTCTTATGATGCCAGCTTCTTTGCCTCTTCACAACAAAGTGCTATCGGTATTTATGCGGTCAATCTCCAAGGCGAGATTATTACTCAGGTGACATGCCCCATTGATGGTAAAGTAACGGACAGTACGATGGCTGAATGAATGCCACGTAGCTGAGGTGGCTTTGCTTCTAATCCAAGCACGGCAATGGAGAACATGTTTCTTGTTGGGTGACTTCAGACAACTTATTTCTAGCATTTATGATGATTTACAGCACCCTCAGGAGGACATGGATTGGGTTTGGCGGCCCTTCATCACCAGCATTCGAAGACTACTTACTATTCATCCACTTTGGTATTGTAATTTTATTAATAGAAAACTCAATTATAAGGCTCACAAACTAGCCACCATGGCAGGACACAGTACTATAATTAATATTCCGAATTTTTATATGCAATATCCTTTAATATAAAAAATACGTGTTTATATATATCACTATAATGAGCCATAAAACAATTGGGTTTTCAATAAATCCAAATTTTGTTCTCAACAATTCCTATCTTCATTTCAATGCATTTGGAAAAATTGGCAACACCAATGGTTTCCCACTAGCACCACTTCACGGAGTCATCAACACCTTCTCACTGCCCAAGATGCTAATAAAATAAACTCCATTCACCATTTCATTGCCACAGCACTAAGTCTCGGTCAAACCGTGTGTCTATTACTCCCTCTGAGTCAGACTTGCCCTCCTTATATGGTCATTTCACAAAGTTAACCACAACCAAGATACAACTTATACATGTTCAAATCCTTACAGCCAGGAATCATCCTCTTAATTTTAGATCCATATAGCTCAGACCCATTCCCCACCACCAGGATCTTGATACAATTGTTGTTTCTTATGATGCCAGTTTTTTTGCCTCTTCACAACAAAGTGCTATCGATATTTAAGCGGTCAATCTCCAAGACGAGATTATTACTCGGGTGACATGCCCCATTGATGGTAAAGTAACGGACAATACAATGGTTGAATGCCACACAGCTGAGGTGACTTTGCTTCTAATCCAAGCACGACAATGGAGGACATGTTTCTTGTTGGGTGACTTCGGACAACTTATTTCTAGTATTTATGCTGATTTACAGCACCCTCGGGAGGACATGGATTGGGTTTGGCGGCCCCTCATCACCAACATTCGAAGACCACTTACTATTCATCCACTTTGGTATTGTAATTTTATTAATAGAAAACTCAATTATAAGGCTCACAAACTAGCCGTAGTGGCTACAGGACATAGTAATATAATCAATATTCCTAATTTTTATATGCAATATCCTTTTATCTAAAAAATACGTGTTTATATATATCACTACAATGAGTCATAAAAAGTTACACAGACGAGCCCTCATGATATAATATTTTCTAAAATGGGTCTTCTCCTTTCAAATCTCTTTCTTAGCCACAGACATTATCAGCTCACTGCATAACAGGAGGAACACATTTAAAAGTGGGGGAGAGCGTGAAAGGGCCCTAAATGACAACCAAAGACAGCGATGCCATGAAGAAGAGAAGTTAATGACAGATCCAACAACCACACCGTTTTTATTTTCATTTTTTCTTTATGTAGTCAATTCATCAACGGAACAATGGGAATGCCCCCACAAGTATAATATAGAGATTTAAAATAAATATAAATAAATACAACTTGTGTGGGCTTTTGTAACATGGACGATCAACGATGAGGAGTCTAAACGTACAAACAAAGAAGGGAATTTCACCTTAACTAGTTAGTGATTTTAGCTTCTTTTCTGCTTTTGAAACCCTCCTCCTCCTGCTCCTCCTCTAACTTCAACAAACTTTTGATGGCCAATTTCACCTTTCTACGTGTAAAAGCAACATTAACATCCAACTCAAAAAAGCACTAAGCACAACTTGTTGCCCAACACCACGCAATTCTCCCTGCAATAAAAAAAATCCTAATTTGTTATCCATCTACATTAGTCTGCTTGAACAAATAAAATCAAATTTGCAGTAATGTATGTATTTTGTATTTGTAACACCAATTAACTTACCGTGGCAGAAGAAATGGATAAAAAACCGTTTGGTGAATTGTCTGAATCTTGTCCGTCATCACCGTCGTTGCTGTTGCTGTTGCTGCTGCTGCTGCCACTGTTATTTCCAGAACTACCACTACCGCTGCCACTGCCACTACTACCGCTGCTACCACCACCACTAGTAGGATTTGTAATGATGTCGAGCTGATAAGAGGGGGTTCCATCAGGCTTGAACAAACCATAGTTCCTCTCAGAAGTCGGTCCTGGCTTCATATTCTCATTGAACAAAGCAAAAACATACACGTCCAAGTTAGAATCAGGTCTCATGGGTGTTCCCTTTTTCTGCGCCGTAATCATTTTTATCAAATTCCCATTGTACTTCTTAGCGTTGTCAGGTGTAGCTCCAGCTTCATCCTGGTCACCCTTAGATGGCCAACCAGTCTCCGATATCTGTACTGGCATTTTCTTGTATCCTAAAGAAGCTAAAGCAGTGTAAACTGCATCAATCTGGGCAAACAACATGTTGTCGTATTTCAGATTGGAAGTTGGATCTAGGACCCCTTGGTTAGGCTGGAATAGGACATAATCAAGTGAGACTTGCTTGGGACTGGCCTTGTAAGCAAAGTAAGGGTAGGCATTGATGAGAAATGAGGAGCCTGTTTTGGCATGGAAGTTCAAGATCTGTGTAATGCAACCCTTGAGATCTTTCCTGAAAGCTCCCGAAGACGGAGGATAAGAGGTCTGTAGCACAGCTAAAGAGTGAGCAGTGGTGACACTCACTTGCTTATCTAAACATAGATTTACAAGAGCTGTGTGGATGTTTTGCATAGCAGGGTAGAGACATCCACTGAGAGATGTGTCATTGAAGGTCAAGACCTCATTCCCAACAGTGATACATGTGATTTTAGTTGCAGGTAAGTAGGCCTGCACGTTGGCCTTCACCCAAGCTTGTGCTGCTGATTGATCGCCTGCTATGTTTGACAAGTACTCGTTTCCTAGTCCAATTACAAATTCTATGCCTGTGTTGGCAAATGCCCGGAGAACCCGTGAGTCTGCGTCATAGAGCTTCACCTTGGTTGCTCCAATTGATTTGAGGAGTGGAACAACTTTGTCTGGGGTTGGGAGATTGTTTGCTATTTGACCGTAGTTGATGCCAAGTGAACCCACTAATGCTGCCGGAAAAAGCAAACTACCTGCAAAGGAACCAGTAATGAATTAATTTTCGCGTAAATGAAGAAAAATAAATGTAATTTGTTTGGTTTGGAAAGTAGAGGGAAGCTGGTAGCTACAATTGAACACGCATATTATTACCTCCTGATAAGAGAATGATTAGAAAGCACAGCGAAGAAGAAGAAGAAGAAGAGAGAGCTCTACTAAAATCCATCAGTGCACCTTCTTTCTTGATCAGAAACAGAAATTTGACACAACTTCTTGTGGGTGTAGTGAATGAATGGATGCAGAATTGCCAGAGGAGGAAAATCAGAGAGACAGACAGACGAGAGTTATTGACGAGGAGAGAGTGAGTACTGAGTTAGAGAGAGAGCACATATGGGTGGTGGTCAAACAATGTTGGCTAGCCTCGTAATTTGATTCAGTGTCCTGCAACGGAATCTCACCTAATATTATCTCATCTCTAATCTAATGTAATGTGGTCCAGAAATTCTAAATGGCGAGGAAACAGCGAGGGGAGGGAGGTGGAGGGGAGGGGGGGAGGCCTAGCTGCTGCTGCACACAGATGAACAGATAGATGAGAAGACTCCAAATTTAGTACGCAATAGTGACGACCAAAAGAGATGGTCTGATTGGAATCCAAGTGTCCTTTTTCAGCTCAGAATTATTCTTACATGTTTAAGTAAATCTTTGGAGTTCATTTTTTGATATGACTTATATACAAATTTATGATCCTCCAGCTCCATGGTTGTAAGTGAAGCTAGCCGATAAGAAATAGTTGTTGTTTCTCAGATAATAAAGTGCTTTTGGGTTCCTTTATTATTTCGTCATGTTGAAGAAAAGTATATTCAGGACAGGAGCTAGTTATTGTGGTTGAATTGGTGCGTGCTAGGAGGTAGCATTTCAAATTTTTTTTTTTTTTTTTTTTGAAATTATCGATCAGATTTGACGACAGATTGATGACTCAGAGGTGCACATGACCTCCTGTGCTTCCTGCGCATGACCCCCCTCAACCCGAAATGGAATGGAGCCCTCATTCACAACAACAAAGGTCAATCATGGAGCTTAATTTCTTCTTCTGTCGTATATTCACATGGGTGCCGTTCCCACCACCTTTATCTACACTACAAATGTTTTTATTATATGTTTTAGTTTTACATTTCCTACCCTTCCTTCTCATTCACAATAAACAACATTATTACATCATCTTATCCTGCTGGTAAAAGATGTATGAATCATTCTAGAGAGCCAGACCAGTCCCTCCATCATCCTAAAGATGCCCACCAATACCATCACATTCGAACACAGACAGGGGTTCCTGTCGCTATCTTGGCTCTAATGGTTTGACTGTCTAGATTTTTGGAAGATGTATTTCATGTTAGACTGCTAGGCGGATACTCTCTATAAATAAATAAAATATTTGTCAATTAGATGAACAAAACAAGTAATTTAATTGAAAATATGCTTCATGATTGGTGTATAATAAAGTACCAATGCATACACTACTTTACTGCCGAAAGTTGCATTGATCAAGTAAAAGTAATTAAAAATCAATCATGCGACCTTTACGCATTGGGGTAATTGAAAAATCAATTCTACTGTTAAATTACCACATAACAGCATATCTCAAGTTCAACAAAATCAATTCTATTCAATCTCAAGCTAAAAAACCTAGATCAATTTGAGGAGGTTAGGGATGTGTTTATTTTAATATGTCATTCAACAAAATCTCAAAAAAAAAAATTATTGTGAGACAAACAAAGAACCATTTTTATTCTATTTTCCTATTGGATCTTAAACCCATTACAATGCACAATGTGAAAGGTATCATGCGTTGATAGGATTTGATAGTAGGCCTAGATGAATGGGTCGAGCCTTGCGCTCCTTCGGACCGGGCTTAAGCAGCGGAAGTCCAAGAAGTCCTTCGTGTCCAGACGTAACATTGGCTGTACCGTAGATGTGATGGAAAGAAAAAACCCTTTAGAAGAGTCGCACGCATTTATTTGTTGAAGCAGCAGCAGCAGAAGAAACCTTAGAGAGCAGAGAGAGAAATGGCATCTGTTGGCGAACTCGCTTGCTCTTATGCTGCTCTCCTCCTGCACGATGACGGGATTGCAGTCACCGTATGCTTTTCTTCGTCTTTGATTAATTGATACATTAATCTTGTGTGTTGGTTGATTTTTCGCTTCCTTTTTTTTTTTGTGTGTTTAACAGGCAGACAAGATCTCGACATTGGTGAAAGCATCAAACGTGTCGATCGAGGCATACTGGCCCAGCCTCTTCGCCAAGTTGGTCGAGAAGAAGAGTATCGATGATCTCATTCTCAATGTTGGCTCTGGTGGTGGTGGTGGTGCTCCCGTTGCAGTTGCTGCCTCCTCATCCGGTGCTGCCGCATCATCCGCCCCTGCAGCAGTAGAGGAAAAGAAGGAAGAAGCAAAGGAAGAAAGCGACGACGACATGGGATTCTCCTTGTTTGATTAACAAGTAATTTCATCTATTTCTAGTTAGTCAATTAGTGGTTGGTTAGTTCAATTTCTGAATTTTGATTCCTTTTCATTACCTTAATTTGTGAAGTACCGGTGTTTGCTTGGTTAAATTTTGATCTTGTTGCTAAATCTAGTCTTGGGAAAATCACTTTATTTAGGCAATGGCTTTGCATCTGCATTCTAGCCTTCATCTTTTTTACCACCTCACAATTGAGATAATACTATTATCTTCTATTTCATGCACTGGGTAACTTTTCACTTGCCTGCTTATGCAAATCTGTCAGCATGATGCAGGCAAACTTGTTTCTATTTTACATGAGGAAAGGTTTAGTGAATAAATTCCATTTTTAATGGAGAAATCTCGTTTTGTCCAACTTCCATGATGAAGCTTATTGTTTTGGCTTGATGAATGAATTCCTTCTCATATGGACTAGAAATCTCCCCAGTTGTCTGAAGATTTTATTCTTCAGCAGTAGCATCCGCTATTTATTGAACACCTCGACAGTTTTAAATGGAGAAATGCTCCCTACCTCTTTGAACAAAGGCAGGTTAATTGCTCCACCATGTAAAACTACATGACAAATGAGTGACATGATTAACAGACTGGGAAGAGAGTCTGGGAGAATCTTTACCGGAAGGGCTCAAATGTCTGCAAAATCAAGTCTAACGCAAGCACACTGTTGTGCAGCTATGTCCATGCATATATTAGCCTCCCTAAGCTGCTAGCCAAACAGCTCAACTCAAAGGAAGTCGTATGGTACTCGGGAATTTTGTAGAACCTAACCAAAAGAGGTACTTTGGCGAGTTATTCATCTAAACCTTCTTGTTCCAAGGTCTCAGGAAGAACAATTAGTTAGAATCAAGAAATGCCTAAATCTTTACCGATCAAAATCTTCCCCCAACTTGAAGTGAAACATACCACCATCGGGAGCTATGTCAAGGGTTCCCCAAGGCTTCCACACTTGCAATTCACGGTCTAAAGTTGAATAGGGGGTTGAGTTGTAGATTCCAACTTCAAAGTATTCCAACGTTTCTGAACTAGGAGAGTTGATTCTATAAGGAGATCTAAAGCCCCTTTTGTAGAGATTAGTAGGGTTGCAGGGATTAAGAGGGCAGATCCAGGAAGGAGAGAGGGACCAACAGTTGGCTGGCAGGTTCGGTGAATGGCAGGTTCAGAGTTTGGTGTATTAGTAATGAATTCTACACTAAAACTAAAGCTAAACTAGAACTACAATAAACCAAACAAAATAAATAAATTTCATTCAATCAATT
Source organism: Berberis thunbergii (assembly GCA_003290165.1). Taxonomy (NCBI): domain Eukaryota; kingdom Viridiplantae; phylum Streptophyta; class Magnoliopsida; order Ranunculales; family Berberidaceae; genus Berberis; species Berberis thunbergii. Next base: position 4,553 of record QNQO01003191.1, on the reverse strand, counting down.
CACTGCCTACACTGTTTAACTCTACACCTTGTTTATAAGCTTAGTAGCTTCTTTGACAAGCAAACTAATCTAATCATAACTTACTTTGGTTAATGCCCTAACTAATATGAGATCTATTTATCTAGTTCAATTACAAAATTACAATACTACTAATGAATTACCCACTTACATCAATTAGTAAGAAAATTCAGTTGGTTTCCATTGGAGGGAGGAGGCTCTCCTCGGTCACCATGCCCTGTTAGAGGGAGGAAGAGAAAAATCACAGGCCCACAGTCCTGCTTATTATGCATCAGCATCTAAGACAACTGATGCATGGAAATACTTTGGGGTGAACAACCAAGTATAGGGTATTGACAAACAACAGTTAAAAAGCTGCAGTTCCGTCAAATGGAAGCTAAGCACAATATCTTTTCTAAGGAGAGGTTTTTTTCGTTGAAGAAAACACTTTTTATAAGCGAACCTAATATTGCTGCCAACGGAAGCCTTGGTTAGTTAACCAAAGAAGAGCATGGTCAAGAGGCAGACCTATGTAATCTTACAGGGTCTCTCCATTCTAAAATTAGTCTCAAAGCCATACAGATAACAAAATGTAACTAATATGTACAGTATGAACAAAGATGTAAGTATCATCATGATGGTGCCTTACTGCACTAATAACAACTTTTTACTCACGGTGTCGAGATGTATCTGAAACTAATTGAAACTCCAGTTTAAGTTAATGGCTAAACAACTCCAATAAGATTGTACCATGCACAAATTTTGTATGTTATCAAAATGCTTTAGAAATCAAACATCTATTTCTCGCCTTGGTCCATGGTAATCGGAAGATTCGGAACAAATTGTGACAGGATACTGTGATTATACATGAAATGCATAACGCCTGACATTTAAACCTACGGAAGAATATAAATATCTATCAAACATTTCCTCATTTAGTATCAAAATGTAGCAACTAAGTATCAAGAATGCAGATCAAAAGTACTAAAATGAAAACCCAGAGAACATGTGCATGAGATACTGGATCCTCAATTGCAGGAGGATTCACTAAGGTACTCCGTTTGTACAATCTAGGAAAAACGAGATACTGGATCTTCAATTGCAGGAGGATTCACCAAGGTTTTCCATTTGTCCAATCTAGGAAAAAAACTCTGAATTGAATAAAACTTACTCCATCTACGGTTCACCGCGCTGGTTTTTGTCAGCAATAGATTTTCTCACCAATATCTCGCGACCAAGAAAATCCTGGACAAGAATTGCAGTGATATGTAACAAAAGCAAAATCAAAAGTAACAAAGATAAGAAATAAATTGAGAAATGGAAAGAAGTGAAAATACCGTTCCATTAGAATAAATTGCATCCTTGAGCTCTTTGGAGTAAGAGAAAGAAACAAAGGCAAAAGTACGGTGGTTGTGCCCCTTAGCATCATAGAGAACCTCGACACTAAGAACAGTTCCAAATTCTGGTTTAGTAATGTTAGTAAGACTAGGGTGGGCACGGGACGGGATGGGACAAGATATGCCCATCCCTATCCATCCCGTTCATACGGGATCGGGACGGGACGGGATCAACGTGCTAAATGCAGATTTTGTAGTTCTTAAACAACATACTGAAAAATATCTGCCAATCACTCCGCGTTAGCTGTGCACTGATTTGTAGCCCTTGACCAGTTGATGATGGTAGCACAACAGGCAGAGGAGGGCTGCATGACAAGGATATTAGAGTCACTGCCATTCAAATGAACAAAATAAATCAAAATCAGTTATGATTTTGGTACACTCGGAAAAGTGCATAGCCTCACCCAGTGGGTGTTGCTGGTGTGTCAACTGGGACAATAGAATTATCTAGGCCCATTAGATCACCAAGTAAGTCAGGCACTGGAGCTGGAGGTGCAACATCAGCAGGTCCTGACTGCTTTGTTGCAGCATATTGAACAGGGCTCGAACCAGATGGTGCTGAAGTACTGCTTTCAGCAGCATGAAAAGGTGACTCAGAATATCCGGTTTCACTCCCATTTGGATACTCATCGTCTTCTGGTCTCTGTGCTGGGGTCTTCACTCGGCTTACAAATGCTTCAGCTGAATATCATGTCATCTCAATCATTCTTCATTTAGTTTGCTTCAAGGTCATTGAATAAATTGAATGTGTCTTATGTGTTTATGGTTATGTATTTCAATAAATACAAGGAATAATGATAGACTTTCTTGAGATGAAATCGTTCAGGTAGGTGCATCGTGATGAATATTTTGAAGCAAGACCAATTTCATTCCTTTTATTCATTAGATAGATTTTTAAACTTATTTGAAATATTCGTAATCAAATAAGAAACATATGGAGAAATAATTAGTAATCTAAATAAATAATTAAATAAAAATATTAATAATTAATATTAATAAATTAGTTCGGACGGAACGGGATTGACGGGATTGAAAATCTTCATCCCATCCCATCCCATTCTAGATCGGGATGAAATTATTCAATCCCATTAAGACCCGGAAAAATCGGGTCGGAACGGAACGTGATCGGGACGGGAACGAGATCGCGGGATGGGATGCCACCCTAAGTAAGACTGCCAAAATAAATTTTGTAAGGACTTTCATATATTAGGCTCCTGGTAGGAATTAAAGCATTGAGGTTAACATATCGGCTGAAAATCTAACCCTCATATCACGGCCATGAAAATCCTAAATACAAAGAAAGAAAACGAATAATATTTAATAAGGTAAGGATTGGTTGCTAAAGTTGGTGATTGAGTGGGCTTACAGATGCATCCAAGTTGGAGACGGCTGTTTTAGCTTCATTGTGACGTAACCACTGCCTCTACTCAATCCAGTCTCAGGATTTCGTGTAATCTGAGTGAGAGAGAGAAAGAAAAAGGAAATACAAGAAATAAACAAATAGATTATAGTAAAATAAAGAAAAATGAAATTGAGAGGGAGCAGAAAGAAAGAATACCTGAGCGGATAGAACATTGCCAAAAGGCTTGAAAATTTGTTCAAGTTGTGAGGCGTCACAACTGCTGGGAAGATTGCAGACATAGAGCTGGCAGGGAGTTGGTTTGTCTCAGTGGTCGGAAGCGTCACCCGTTTCCTCTTCTCCTTCTTCTACTACAGTAGAAGCAGCAGTAGCAGATTCTTCTTCATCTTGGGCCAATGCTGCGGAGATGCTGAGTAGCCTCTTCCTCCTCCTCCAACCTTGAAATATGCAAGGAATGGGGAGCGATTTTACAGAGGAGGACAACCGGAGGAGGGTATTATTCGATGATCATGGATAAGAAACTGAGAGGAGGAGGATTCTGGTTTTGTTTTGGGAGGGAGAGGCAAACAAGGTAGAGAGCGAAGAAGAAGACGAGGCAGTAGCAGTCACCATGGCCCAACCACTGAATCAATCCTTCCGCTTTCTTTCTACGGTGTTAATCGGTCTGATCGGTTTAAAGTTGGACAAAAACCAAATTGAACCAAGAATTCGGCAGTTTGGTTCGATTTTCACATTTATCAAATAAATAAACAAACTTGAACCGATCCGATCGGTTAGGTTCTGATTCGGTTATTTTTTATTTTTTCCATTTTTAGTATTTTATTTATTTATTTATTTTCTGTTGCTACATACAACCGAGTTGACTCTAGTACAAAAGGAATAAATCAAAGCTACAAATAAGGAAATGAAGTTTGGTTTGCAATGGAGGAAAGTTGAAAGACAAGAGAGTACAAATAAAATAAAAAAGAAAGAAAAGGGGAAACAATAAAGGGAAAACAAATATCAGATGAACACAAAAAGAGTTTCAAGGCTCCGATTATTCATTTATAGAGAAATTTTTAATTTTTTCTTGCCTATTTCTCTTGATAATTTCATAAGATAAAAAAATTGCACTGTCTCTCATATACACAATACTATAACATCATACATACAACTATAATCATAACTGCACTATTTGCATCTTAATCTACCTCCACCACACCCATGTGATGATCTGAACATGACTGAAACTTTCGATGACGATTCCACCAGTCTCGTAATTTCATCATGCAAGAAAGTTCATAATTTCATCATGCAAGAATGTTTTTTTTATCAAATTAGAAGTGTCGATGTTGTCGCTATCGCCTTTGCTTATCTTTGCTGCAAGCAAACAAGTGAAAAGTTTGGTTTTCTTCAACAAGATTGAATCAAATTTTGTCTATTCTCCTTAACTTGCAAGTGGTTGGATAGAGAAAAAAGAGTGAGAGAGAGAAAAGATAACATTAATAAAGAGAGAGAAGTTGGGTAGGTGGGGAGAGGCGGGTGAGGCTTAAATAAGGTAGAGAATGTAGACTTTTTCAGCTCCTTCTCTAAATGAGGCATTAATAAAAGGAGAAAGTGAGAGTTAAGAGATAAGGTGGGGAGAATTTAAGATAAAGTGGGGTGAGAATTTAAATAAGAGTGGGTTGGTGGGGGATTAAATGAGAAAGAAAGGGTTAGGGGATTAAAAAGTAAAAACAAAAGAAGGGGAAAGGTTCGGTTCGGTCCGATTGTTTCGGATGTGTGAAAAACAAAAATTGAAACCGAACCAACTCTATTCG